>JAPYYW010001127.1:0-33765 GCA_030522545.1 Cremastinae sp. A BG-2022a
AATATTTAACACGTGCTCTTATGGGAGACTGCAGAAAATAGTCATTTTTGACAATAAATATCTCAGGTTTGGGACAGTCAAACTTATTCAAATTGCACAGATGTTTGGATAATGTGTTAAATAACATGTATGTCCAATTTCAACCATTTCTTAATTCAACTAGTTTTCGGAGGTACTACCTTAAAAGGCTCAATCAATCCATGGCGTTTCTTTCCTCATCAGAAGTCGATATAGGAGAGGGGGAGGCAATATGGGCCATCTGAAATTTCAAAAACCTAGAAATGTTTGGGGGCAAGATGAGCCCCTAAAATTTTTAATGCGCAAAGTGTTTCGGGGTGAAATGGACCATTTAGATTTTTAAAAACGTACAAATATTTTTTCAAGCAAAATGGGCTTCTAAAATTTTTGTCAAGTAAAATAATGGTATAAGGGGTAGACTATGTCACGAGTTCAACAGCATTATATAAATAAAAATGTTGCTAGTTTTCATCTTTTTTTACTATTCGAATGACTTCACAGTATAGGAGAGACACATTCAATTATATCGATTGACAGCCATGAGGTTGACATCGCGAAAAAATAATTATCTTCTTTCGTGAAGATATTTAATTTAAAACTTTAAAAAATGTAAAATCAGTGAGAAAAATTATCGCGAGTGAATTATGATGTAGTGCATTGTAGTGGATCGGTGCAAATTTATTTTTTTATTTCTTATATTCATTTTTTCTTTATATTTCATTTCAAAGTTCATCAGTGCAAACATTATATGTATTTGTATTGTAAATATTGATTTATAATTGAATAAAAATTGTAATAATTTCAAAAAAATTTGTTTTTCTTCATATTGCATTTATTTAAATTTATATAAAAAAGTTCATTTGCTCTAGGACTATTAAAATAAAATTCTACGTATACAAGGTATTTTCACCTATACGTGTATTCAAAGTTACAGAAAAATGAATTTTTTTGGGAACGTCGCCTTAATGCACATCAATCCCCGAAACGAAAAAAAAAAAAAACGAAATCTTGCATCTTCAGTTATATACGAATAAAGTAAAACTAATCTGATAATTGGCAATTAAAAGTTGTGTAACGGTTGGAACGCGGGAATAAATTTGTTAAACAGTCAAGAAAAGTTGAAGGTAAGAAAGACACACGGCGGGGGGGGGGGATCTCGGAAAACGGTTGATAGTAAATCCAAGCGCATTCGGGTAGGTGAATCGGATAAGCTTGGCGTACTTTGAGATAGTATACATGGAGTTACTCAAAAACTATATATACGTATAAGCGCGGGAGCACGCTAAAAACTTGGTTCGCGTGATGCGCCGTGATATTTATATTGAATCGCGTGAGCGAGTGTATAAGCGCGTACGAGAAATACACCGCCGGGGATGAGTATTAGATAGCGCCACCGGGGTAGCGTCATGACGACGAAACGAGAGGCAGAAGATCCTTCCTACTAAAGAGAGCGACCCTCGGTATATATAGCGTATACCTGGTGAAATAGACAACGATAAAACGAGTGATCGACTGTAAATGTGAAAGTAGGGGGAAGGGAGGGGGGGGGCAAAATGGGCTCCTGGGGGTAAAATGGGCCACCTGAAATTTCCAAAATCTAAAAATATTTGGTGGCGGCAAAATGAGCCTCTTAAATTTTCAATGGGCAAAGTGTTTGGGGATGAATTGGGCTCACTAGATTTTTGAAAATCTATATACACATGTTTTTATCGAACAAAATGGGCTTTTAACGTTTTTGTCAAGTAGAAGAGTGGTATTGAACAGAAAAATGACGAGAAAATTTGACTCGAGTTTCTAAAAGGTCCGTTTTGCTCCAAATTTTTATCATTAACTGTTAGTGCATTTTTATACTAAATACATAGCAAAAAAAACTCGAAAATACAATACGAGTAAAAACACTATTATAAAATTTCTTTTTTGGGGGGGGGGAGGACACCTGTCTCACATTTTTCTATTCTTTATTTATAGTAGACATAGCAAATTAACACAAAATATTTGAGAAGTGGCTAATAAAAAGTGAAACGAGTGAAAAAACTGAGGTTTCAAGCATTTTTTTCTTAAGGGTTCCATTTTGCCCCCCCTTTTCCTATATATACGCGCGCACGGGAGCTAAAGGGAGGCGAAAGATCGGGGAGGGGGGGAGAGAAGAAAAATGCACGAAAGACAGGAAGAGGGAGCGACGGTGACACGTCGACGGAAGGGCGTTAAACGACGTCGGGTATACCAAAGTACCCGGACGATAAAAGCTTGCGGTGGTTCCTTCTCGCGCCAAGGACTCTCATCCGCACCCGAGGAAAATTTCGTTCCGAGCGAGACCGGTGGAACTTTGTGACTGTATATTTTTGGGATTCCTCGATTTTGACTCTCTCTCTCTCTCTCTCTCTCTCTGTCTTGCTCCTTCTCCGTACAATTTTCATCTCTTCCGATGCAGGATATTTCGAGAGAAAAAAGGAAAGAATGATTGCCGAGGTTCCTGACGGAGAGAAAACGATTCGCGCAACGTGCGACCCCGTCGTTTTCCATTCCCGAAAACTTCGTCACTCGCTTTTTCTTCCTCCCTCGCTCGACGTCGAGTTCTCCTTCTTATAAAGCTGAAAAAATTTAATTGCGGGACATTCTTCCCCAAATTCGTTCGATCGTCGCCTGGTCGAAAATTCACACCGGTTTTATTTCAATTTACGATATGAATTCACTCTTCTTTTTCTATATATAGGACATATTTTCATATTCCGTTCACCCTTGCTATTTTCATCAAGATTTTTTATCGGATAATTTTGCAAAGTATTTTTTGAAAATTCTCAAAATTCAAATAAGTTTTTGAGGTAGTGCATCCATGACAATGAAATCAGATATTTTTATTTTAGTTTATTAGAAAAAGTTGTTACTAATTTATTCCAGAATGTATGAAAATTAGGGAAAAATTTTTTTAATGATTTTTTCAAAAAACAAATTGAGGTTTGTTTGAAGTTTTAGAATAAATAGCTTGACCAAATTTTAAAAAGTTCGAATTCTTAGAAGTCAAGATATTTAGAGTTGATGATCGCAATATTTAACACGTGCTCTATTGAAATAGTAAAAAAAATTGTGATTTCCGATAATGAATATCTTCGAATTTTATGCAGAGAAACTTTATTTTAAAATTTAGTATAATAATATACACATATCGACATGGCATAAAAGATAATTTATGCAAAATTTTAACAAATTCCTAAAAAAAAAACCATTTCGTCGATGAACCTTAATAAAAAAAAATTTTTTTCAATGGGACAAAGAATCTCTGGAATTTTGCTGTGATTTTCATTTTTGGAATGCGCATCCTCGACGAAGCGAACGACTCGAGCAAACGTTCTACGGAGTATCATCCACTCTGGTTTCTCCTTCATTTAAAATAGCCAACATAAATATAAAATTTTAGGAATTTTAACAAATTCGTAAAAAAATTGTAAAAAAAATCGTTTCGTCGATGAACTTTCATAAAAAAAAATTCTTTAAATGATACGAAGAATCTCCGTAATTTTGCTGTGATTTTCATTTTTGGAATGCGCATCCTCGACGAAGCGAACGACTCGAGCAAACGTTCCGAAGTATCATCCACTCTAGTTTTTCCTCCAAATAGCCAACATAAATATAAAATTTTAGGAATTTAAAAAAATTCCTAAAAAAATGGTTTCGTCGATGAACGTTGATAAAAAAAAATTCTTCTTAAATGGGACGAAGAATCTTGTTTGAAATTTTGCTGTGATTTTCATTTTTGGAATGCGCATCCTCGACGAAGCGAACGACTCGAGAAAACGTTCCGAAGTATCATCCACTCTAGTTTTTCCTCCAAACAGTCAACATAAATATAAAATTTTAGGAATTCAAAAAAATTCCTTAAAAAATGGTTTCATCGATGAACGTTGATAAAAAAAATTCTTCTTAAATGGGACGAAGAATCTCGTTTGAAATTTTGCTGTGATTTTCATTTTTGGAATGCGCATCCTCGACGAAGCGAACGACTCGAGCAAACGTTCTGAAGTATCATCCACTCTGGTTTCCTCCTTCATTTAAAATAGCCAACATAAATATATGTATATATAGGACTGAAATATCCCGCTCACTTTGGGAGTAGAACTATTCCCGGTGGATCTATTATACGTATATAATGAAGAGTGCGTAGAGCCAGTAAACCAGGAGCGTTAAAATCACGAGTTGCCTCACAGCGTCCAACCTCGTTAGCAAACAGCCGGTGGTGAATTATTATTTCAACGTTGGCGCCCAACCTTTCTCCGGCCGAAGATACACACGTACTCGCAAATACGCTGGGAATACAATTGTACGAGAATAAATACAAGTAAGTAAAGCAGAGCCTGTACAAAATACAAGGAAAGAGCGAGCGAGACAATAAAAGCTCTCGGTTTCTCATCTTCTTCTCCCTCGCCCCATTGTGGACGAATTAATTCAACGACGGAGCGGCACTTAATTATTATGTTAACGCGCCGTCCGGAATCCCGGGAGAACCGACTCTGCCTACCTGTTCTCACCAGGTGCGCTATTTGTTTATGCATATAATGCACACTTCACATCTATCTCCACACTTTTACGTATTTCATTCCCTTGTGCATAAGTTCATTCCAAACTGCACTTTTGCCTGGAAATGAATTTGACGTTTTCATTCGACTGCCCGCAACACTGAGAAAAAACTTTGTTCGATTAAACGAAACCCATAGTTGACTCGACAAAGTCCTACTACCAGGCTGGTGGTACCAGCAACTATATAGACCTGGGTGTAATTGTTGCGAATTATATCAGAGATTATAAAAAAATCATTAGCGAAATTTATTAAATATACTTTCATATTGGCTACCATAAGTGGGTCTATTTTGGAATCTGTCAAATGTGCGGAGGTTAAAAAACATGGTGACCATAAGAGGATCAGGATATGTAGTCAAATGTAGTAACGGATGATAAAAATATGTGGAATTTGTGACTGGACTGGCACCAATCTCAAAGAATGCAATTTTGTTGAAGGAAAAGGCAATTTTGAGGTTGTACATATAATATGAAGATGTGATTAAATTAGTGGAGTTAGCGGGCAGTACGTTAGCTCTACTCTTCACTTCTCTACTCAAGACCACATTTTAAGCTAAATTTGGCTTTCTAAATTTGCAGAGGAGTTTTTTTTGAGTAAATTTATTCGAAAATAGTCAATTTTTTTATAACAGCCAAATTCAAGATGAAATACGAAAAAATAAAGTCATGAGTAGAGAAGTAAAGAGTAGAGTTAACGTACTGCCGAGTTAGCGAAGTGACGTTGACAGTTCTGTCAGTTTCAACCTCCATCTGCTTGTTACATGTATTCTTCCAATCTCTCACATTGTACTTCAGGTTTATTTGCTTTTTCTGTCTAGTAAACATCACTAATTCCATTTTAACTAATAATTGAATAATTCTTTTTTATAAATATTGCATAATACGTATAATTACTATTAAAGAATAATAGTAAGTCATATCGCTATTCGACAGATCCCAATAGCGCTTCTTGCTTATTTTTATCTATTTTTTAATATAAAGATTGTCTATTTTTCAGTTTTGAAAATCGTCACACTGAGTTACACTGAGTCTCGTGGACCCATACGAATTTCAATTCGCGATATTTTTTCTTGATAAAATTAGCTTTTATAAGGATGATTTTTAAAGTTTTTTGCAAAACGAAGAGAATGGTGCAAGATTTATGTTGATTCATCAACTATTTCAAGAGTTATCACGGTTTGAAGATTTTTGAAAAAAAAATGCAAAGGAGGTTTGGGTTTGAGATCTATTTTGAAAATTGAATTTTCTTGTTACTCAACGCATTGTCTCCCACCAAGCATTTATACTGTCAAAACTTTTTAAAATTCTTATCAAGTTTAATGCAACGCATCAACATTTAACAACAATAGCAATAAATTTATACCTCACCTTGGATGATATCGATTATGAAAATTTCAACAATAAATTTTTTTTTCATGAACGTCATAATCACTTGTAATTTATTTAAAAAAAACGACTTACTTTTCAAATATTCAATAGTTAAATCATAAAACAATTATACATGTATAATAGAATTTGTATATTTAACGAAGTGTATAAAATCAGTATATCGAGTTGTGTTTGGCTATGAAAGATCACGTTGAATGAATTGTGTCGTCGAAAAGTGTCTCAGGATCTTTCAAAGGATTCGATTATCATCCAGAAGAAATAAAAGGCGAGGGCGAAAGTTGAATTTCCTGTAAGGGTGGGAAGTTCGGAGGGGGAGGGGGTGGGGGGCGTATAAGCGAGCTCTCGGGTCTCTTTCATCGCCGAGGAATATGAAGCTGGGGGAGTGGAAGGGAACGAGAAGAAGTAAACTCACAGTTTGTGAAAACTCAACACGGCGTGGTTCGAGGTCCGCGCGAGAGTCACTTTGCTAAATAATTCAACGTTTTGCACCCTCAAAGCCCCTTCTCTTCCCATTTATATATCCAGCGAGCTTTTCTATATACCACGAGTTCGATAAAATCTCCACACGCTTCTTTCGGCAAAGTATTCGCCTCCTTGGACGCTCGCGACGAATGCGCGAGAGCTCCGGGAGGTAAATCGATCGTTCCTTTTTTTTGCTTCGCTCGGCACCCCTTGCTCACTTTTCCCGGCCCGATTGTTAACTCGTGTCCCGACTCGATCGCGACAAACTTTAAATTGACTCCGACGATTATCGTTATCGCAAAAAAATCAGCGACGTCGTATACAAACTTGTATTCCAATGGATGGATAAGGTAAACGTCCCGATAGATGGACATCATAATATATCATTTTAAATATCTGAATTATTTTTTTTCTCGATAAAATTGTATGGATTATTTTTCATATATCAAGAGGTTTATTTTTTATAAGTTTAATTGATTGGAAGAAACTTGTTGAACCTTAAAGACATAGGGTTAATTTTCTGTTCCACTATTGGAATATCCTATTGAGAAAAACAGTTTGTTTGAATCAACTAAATTTCGTTTGTCTCAAAGCAAAGCGGCGGACATGGGCGACGAAACGCAAATTTAGTTGATTCAAAAAAATCAAATTTAGTTGGCGAAAAAAGATATTTTTTAGCGAAAAACACAAAATAATTTATTACTCAGCTATGCTACGGATTTTTGCCAATTTTGATAGTACATCATCCTTTCTGAGTGCTTCCGGTATCTATGGTACCGCAAAAAATTTTTCGGTTAGAGATTTTAAATTGCCTATATCTATACCTTCATTTTCTATATAGCGAGCACTCTATACGCCGTATATTACCGTATACTGTGCGATCTGACAATTTCTTAGCAAAAATGTGATCTTGAAGTTTCACGTTTAATTTTGTTATAATACAAATATTATTTTTTATATTTTTAGCAACCGTAAATAAAATATATCAATTAATTGGTAAATATTTGGTAATTAATTCATATTTTCAAGAAATCCAATTTGTGATTTCTTTAAACAATTTCAGTGTTTTGTTAAAGAGATATTTGTCAAGTCCAACAGATATCGTTCAAATACGGTATATTTTATCAAGAAATATAATTATTAAATTGAATGAAATCCGCAATATACTTAAGAGGAACTAAATATTGTGTTGATAGACATAACTTGGATTATTTGATTCAAATTTACATTTAGTTAAGCACATCATGAATTATTTCATTGAAAAATTTTACTGAATTCATTCAACAAAATCATTTTCTTCGATGCCACTAACTTTACTGAACCAAATATTTATTTCATACAAATGCATAGGATATCTATTTTTTTTAAATAATTATTTTGACAAACGTAGCATTGAATCAACTAATTACTTGTCATGTAAATATATTCAGTTCATTCAAACAAACTTTTTTCTCAGTGTACATATTCAAACGTTCAAGTATTTATTTACTAGAAATATTGTTTAAAATTAACACCTAAAATAAATTTTGGATCACTAAAATATCAGACAATAGTGTGAATTTGAACAAGATTTTTTGTTTTAATATTTTCAAAATTAAGATAAAGTGCGAAAACCCCTTAGCTGTCCAATTATTGGGACGCTTATCTTATTTCCTTACGTCAATAAATTATATATATCAATTATTGATCAATTGATTAGTTATACTTAATTATTAATTTTTACGCAAAAATTTATTTTTCATTTTTGAAAAAAAGCTATTATTATAAAATTGAAAAATGACATGATTAAAAAAAAGTAATTATTGATGAAATAAAAAATATTTGTTCAGTTTCGTTAATCTTTATTGAAAGCGAACACAAAGAAAACGAACTTTTCCTGATTAATTCTCGCTTATTAACGTATTTTTTTATTCTTGCAAAAATACTATTAATATAACAGTGAAAGATTATTCAATTCCAAGACATAAATTATTTTCTATATTATCGATTAAGAAGAGAACACATTTGGCACGATGGAAATGTACAAAGTTTTTTCATTCTCGTTATTTTATTTTATTTGCAACAGAAATATACTATATAAAAACAGAACGAAAAACCAGCTATTGATTTTCAGTGAATAAATTATATCGAAAATTATTGATCAATTTATCGGTTTGTTAATTTTTCATTTTTTTTGTCTTATAAATTTTTCCAAAAATATGCTATTATTGTGAAATGGAGCGATTTTTCAACGTCGAGCTACAGTTTTTTATCGAACCGAATAAAAAGAAAGGGACTTGCACAGATGGGGATAAATAAATAAAAATGTGAGAGCAGGCTGATTTTAGCTTCTCGTAAATAATTGAATGCGTGGAATATTAATGATGAAGTGCTAATGGAGGGTGAAACTAGGACGATGAGAAAAGGCATCAGGCAGGGATGAAAAACGATAATTACACACAGTGTCTCAAAAGGATATACGAGAGGCATTTTAAAATTGTAACGATTTAGTATTTCTCAAAAATTCTTGGCTTCCATCTCATCCCCGCTTACAAGGGATTCACACTCTATTCATGACTGGGTTCTTTTTTGGTCCGCTGCTGGAACGAAACTGCGGAGCATAGCCGGGCCAGGCCAGCGGAGCTTTGTTCGTGAAATCCGTCGTAAAAGTGTGCTCGCTACGAAAATCTCCATCAACCCCATTTTACTTTCATCCAGCTCTTACTCTGTCACTTTCTCCGCACCGTTTTTTCTCCCCTTCCGTCTTTCATTTAGCGACACACAAGCTTTCGCTTCCTTCACGTTTGAGTCCCGGTCGTATCGGATTTTACGCGTGGAACGTCTCGCCAAATTCCCAACGTGAAAACTTCGTTTCAGGGGGTGTAAAACTTTCCCTCCCTCTTGCTTTTCTCTCTCTCTCTCTCTCTCTCTCTTTCTCTCTCCCTGTTTCTTCCCACTCTTCCTTTTTCTCCATTATTTTCCTTCCCGACTATGAAAATGATGTATAACTATACCGGCAGCTATTCTTTTGTCAGTTTTCCGGCAAAGCTTTTCCAATCTTCGAGCTTCTCTGTTTTTTTTATATCTATACATGACTACTTTCGCCCGGGATGCAAGTAAAATTACTTCCCCCTTTTAAGTTTAAAAAACGATTTTTCTATCGAGAATATTTAAGCGAAAAACGTTATCTCAAGTAACATACAGTGGTCTCAAAACAAAATATGCGTATTTTAAAAACAGAGGCAACTATACGTCAGGGTGGTACAAAAAAAATGACTGATTTTATGTTTTTGCATACACACGTTTCATATCTTTGGAATGATAAAAAAATATGCTGCACCGAATTTCCAAATTTTTTAGACGTGGCGATTTTCAATTTTTTATTTCCCATTATAAGCCCTTATAAATTTTAATAAAAAATTTGACGCTTTACAAAAAAGGTCCCCTGTAATTTTTCGATAAATTGACTCCTACAAAAGTTATTCAAGATTAAATTTAAAATTGTATAAAAATTCATCTTTATAGGTATAAATCTGTATAACCGCCATAAAATATTATGGGTTTTTTGTAAAAAATTTCAAGTGGTACAAAATCATGTCATTCAATCACTTTATAACTCAAGAAAAATTTTTTTTGACCAAAAAAAGCTCTATAGCAATATTATCACGTACAATGCCATATATTTTTTGAAATAAACGAATATTGAGATGAATTATTTTTTAAAATACTAAATGAATACAAGATTACTAGTACATTTTTTCACTGTATTAATTAGTTAAAATATTTACATTATATTAATTTTGTACAGATTTACACATGTAAAAGTGAATTTTTTTCGCAATTTAAATTTTAATCGTGAATAGCTTTTGAAGGACTCAATTTATCGAAAAATTACAAGTGTTCTTTTTTGTAGAACGTCAAAATTTTTACAAAAATGTAAGGGCGTATATGTGAATTACTCCGTTATAGAGTTAAAAAATTTTGAATAAAAACAAATATTTTTCCAATGTTATTTAAATGGGAAATGAAAAATTGGAAATCGTTATACCTCTAAAAAACTTGTTTACAGGGCTAAAATTTTGTGAAAAAAAAAATTAGTCATTTTTTTGGACCACCGTACTATACATACGTGTACTTGTATCACAGATAAATAATTTGGAATGGAACACCCTTGTACAATTAAAAAAAATGTATCCTATACATATAGTATAACTATCATAATCGAAATATAAAATTATTATAATTTAACGCAGAAAATAATTTATTTCAATGCAAATATGCTGTCATAAACAAGATTAAATTATTTTTTCAGATGAAATAGCTAGACAAGTTATTATGTTGCAAAATTATGCAATAGTTCGCTACACGCTAAAATCACTTCGTAAAGCTCGAAAACATGATCGGTGATGTTGACACCTTGTTGTGCAATCTAAAGAAATAAACAAAGAAAAGTTTAATAAAAATACATTTTTACAAACAAACACTAAATCTTGAGCCTAACAAAATAAAAAAGTATGGTGATCTCGTTTGAAAAAAATTAATTGGTCAACTTACTTTTTTATTGCAGTTAATTTGTATGTTAGAATTGGTTTGGATATTATTGACAAGTTCCATCGATTCGGCTTTAGAAGTAACATTTATAAGATGGCTTATTCGAGATTTTCCTTGCCTAGAAACTTCCATAAGTACCTGTCAAAGATAAAATCCGAAAAAAATTTTCAAGTTTTTTAACAATTAAAAAAAATACTATTCAATATTTAAAAATGACTCACTTTACGATAACTTTCGCTAATTTCATCCAAATTAAGTCCATCGTAAAGTTTACATATTTCCGTGCGTACTCTGCATAAACTTCGCAGGCATTTAGACTTATTAAACTTTAAGTCGTCCAGGGCATTATTGTTAACGACAAAATCACAAGCAACCTCAAATTTAAACGGGAAATTATTTCAAGATCATCATTTTTTATTCTTTTTTTTCAAATTTTTTCAGTGAAGATAAAATAATCAGATTGAACTTTTTTTCAAATATTAATTTCTTAAAAAACGAGCATAACGTTATTCTTAGGTTATTCTACCATCTAGTAATTAAAATACTGGGTGTTCAAAATTGCATGAACTTTAACATGTGGACTTTTATAGGAAGCTCAATACACGTACGAAAAATTGTGATTTTTATGGGATCAATTTTCTTTAAATTTTAGGGATTGTTAAAGAATGTTTATGCGAATTTTAAGAAAATTATTTTTAATTTCATTGTATGCTATTACAAAAATTGAAAACCTGTGAAAAATCATTTATTATTAGGGGATTATTAAAACTTTTTGTATGTAAAAAACATACCAATAATATAAATGCAACAGAGAAAAGTATAATCGTGAACTTGAACATTTTTTATTCCGCTTCTCGATTAGACTGGCTGATAACTTTGAATTCAGAGTTACCGAGATCACGCACTTATATACAGACGAATTCAAATTTTTTGAAAAATATTTACGGAGTACTTAAGCGAACTTCGATAATTCGGCTCTGATGGTTATTTACGTTAGAATTTGTATATGTCAAAAATGTCAACGAATTGAATGATTTATAATGGCCATGCCACCAGATACTACAATACCACTATTATTATATAAATATTATTATTATATAAATAAAAATCTAAAGTAGAAATCCGTTCTAGAATACCAACAATTTATATTACAAAATTAGTTTCAAAATATGCAATTATATTATGACACTTGCAATTCAACATTCGACATATTTTTCAATTGATTAAATTAATAAAATTAATTAATTGAAGATGTTAGTGTAGCTAAAACAAGTTTTAATCAACTTTTATAATAATTATTCATATTCATAATCCAAAAAAAATTATATCAGAGATATAATAGTAATATTACCTCGACTATAAAATAACAAATTTACAGTTACGAGTGCTGCCACACGTCTCTATCTTATCTAAAGTAAACGATTTTGATAGCTAGGTCAAATTCACCAAAAATAAAAATACGTCAAGTACGTGCGATGTGCGTATAATTACGAACAAGATGCTGAATACCAATTCCGAGGAAAATCTTCTGGTTCGTATATTTTTTTAAAAAAATATTTAAAGTTAATTTTTTTATTAATTTGCATAAACATATTCCTTATCAACATATCGAACGCAAGTATAATGCACTTATCAGAAAATTTGTTCTAATTTTACGATAAGAAAAACTTTGCAATTATTAAGAAATATTATTACGACGTAAAGTTTTTTTTTTGAGTCACGATGAGAATGAAATAATCGATTCGGGCGAGGAGTTCAATTTGCCAGCATCGTGTGGAAATATGGCTGCGTGCAAGACGGCTATTTCAACGTTATAATTGTCCAGCTCGTTAAGCATCCCGGATGAGTTAATGAAGAGACAAGAACGAATCGAGTAAAAACGTATCTTATATCTTTATCGGTTAACGAGAGCCCATAATACGAGTACATGCAGCCAATAAAACAGTATTTTTATCAGCTCCCTCTTAATTTCAAGGAATAATCGTCGGGACGCGTTTGATTCGTTAATAAGACAAATTTACGAATAGAAATAATTTCTGTTCTACGAAATCTCAGATTTCTTTAAAAAAATTAATAAATTAATGTTCTGAATATAAAACAAAAAATATTCATACGAGGATTGTTTCTCGATGATCATCAATATTTCAACGACATTAAGCATGTATATTTATATGAACGATATTTTTTAAAATATTAAAATTTGATAATTTTGGTTATTAATCGTCCAAGAGTTATCAAACTCCAAAGTTGTTGAGATTTAACATCCGCTTCTTATGGAAAATTTGTATATTTGCACTGAATACAAATCTAAAAATATGAAATTTTTATTTTAGTTGTGAAAAAAATTGAACAACTACGAGAAAAGACAAAAAACTGCATTGATTTACCTTCGAAAATACTGACGTCGTGTGTATACTGACCCTTTTAGGGAACAGGAGTGATTTGCATTGGCTGGTGTTTGCAAATAAATTTTAATCCCTAATACTGTCTAGATTTTTTAGGCAAGGTAGTCGAAAGCCACCCTTCATCCATAAGGGAGGAATTTAATTTTGAAATTTTTACTGTAACTTCAAAGACCCAGTGTACACGCGGAGGATTAGCTGTATAAAAAAATAGTATAAAAAAATATAAATAAAACTAACTAAGAAATTAAAAATAATGCGACTATAATAATAATTTAATTCGGTTGTTAAGTTTACCGATTTTACAACGTCTGGTATTATAGTCTGGAGTAATTTCTAAGAATCAATAAAGTTAAATTACTTGGGCGCCGTTAACGGAGTATAGGATATATTCCATAAATCGTATTTGTTAATTAACTCGGTTAATTGGGCGGGTAGAAATGTTTTCATGGCTATACGCGATAGGCTCACGCGTGTCCTGAAAATCGTTCGCGTTAGTGCCGAATGTTAATCGATCTACGACCTCGCGAGAACGTCAATTAATTCCGGTAGTAATGCACGAACGATTCGAGCGAGGACGTTGTACAATTGCGGAATGCGGAGAGGTTGTACGCCGCAGTTATGGGTGCAGTAACCCTCTCCTCTTAGCCTCGGTACGAGTCCATCCACAATTCTGAAATTCTGGGTCAAGCCAGATGGGTTCGGCCGCTGCTCGTGATCAATCCAATCGCTAAATATACAACGCCCTCTGCTGCAAAGATCTATCTCTAATTTCCCCGAGCTATTCATTCTCTGCCAACCAAAAAAAAACATACATGTATGTATATTAGGGTGATTAAAAAAATTTTTTTTTTGCGGAAACAGGTTTGAAAGTTTTATTTATACATAAAAAGAAAAGCCTGTACAAATTTGAGCTCTTTATAAAAATATTAACAGAGTGCATTGCAGATTTCGATTTTCCATAAGATTTAACATGAGAACAGTTACGTTTTCTCTGTCAGATTTTTGTAACTCCCTAAAGATACATCAGACAAATAAATCCTAATAAAAAGTTTTGTAGGAAAATGAACGCTCTACGAAAAAGTTCTCTTTTAAATTTTTCGTTAATCTCACAGATTTCAAAGATATTTGAGCTCAAAGTTGGAAAAATTGAAAAAATCATTATTTTTGAATCATAAATCACTGAGTGGTACGCAGAATAAAGATGAGCAATACATTTTTTTGTAGAAAATTGACTGATCTTGAAAAATGGTCTCTTTTGTTTAGTCGAACAGATAAAACGTTGAGAAGATATTTGTATCTATAAAGTTCAATGTTAATCGGTTTTCATACATTTCCCTCAAATTTTAATATGCGAATATCTTCTTAACGCTTCATCTAATCGACTAAACACAAGAGACTATTTTTCAAGATCAATCAATTTCCTACAAAAAAATGTATTGCTCATTTTATTCTGCTTACTACTTAGTGATTGATGATTAAAAAATCATTTTTAAAATTTTTTCTACTTTGACCTCAAATATCTCTGAAATGGTGAGATTAACGAAAAATTCACGAGAGAACGTTTTTATAGCGCGAATTTTTTGTCTAATGTGTCGTTAGATAGTTATAGAAAATAGATAGAGAAAATGTAACTGTTCCCATATTGATATTATGGAAAATGGAAAAGTGCGACGCGCCCTCTGTTAATATTTTCATAAAGAGCTTCTTTTTACGTATAAATAAAACTTTCAAACCTGTTTCCGTGAAAAAAGAAAAAAAAAATTTTTAATCACCCCAATATATATACCGGAGCCAACCAAACAGTATGAGCTTGATAGAAAAAAATGATGAAACTCCCGAAGCTCAAAAAAGAAAATAAAAATGTTTCCATCAAGTATAAAACGCTTCATTGTGCGGAGCGAATCGAAAAAAACAGTAAAATAAAAAGAAGCAAAATACGAAATGTAACTTGTACACTTGAGAATAAACGTGAGATCGGGATAAAAGGGGAAACCCAAGACATATGCGCGTCCTTTTTGGCTTCGTTCGTTTTTTTTCTCCTTATATATATATTGATCCTTCATTCTTGCACTTTTCTCTCAATCCACTGGAGCGTGTATATGATCGCGTCGAACTCGGGCGAGAGTGCGAGAGTATACCAAACGCGATATGTACACGATATCGCTTCCGCAGCCCCGAAAGGAATGCACTCCGGAACGAGGGGATCGATTTACCCTTCGCGGCGAGTTCCTCTGGATTTCAACGTTTCTGTATACGCGATCTCGTATTTCGCGAAAAAGAAACGTGTTCATTACTTCGAACCCTCCATTTTTCTTCCCGGAGAAAGGTTGAAAAAGAGAGAGGGAGAGAGAAAACGCAATAATAATAGCAAGAAAATTCGATAATAGCCAATTTTTCTTAACAAAAGTTAAAAGAGATGAATCTTGGATGAAAGATTCCGGGGGGATTGAAACGAAAAACAATGGAGTCGAGGCGAATGCGCCAAAGGATTGAACAATGTATATATGGCGACGCATATATATATATATATATATATATATATATATATATATATATATAGATATTCCACGAGAGATGGAAAATATGGTATATAAATCCCTCGGGGATCGCTCGGCGACGTATACATATATATATATAGCATCTGAGGAAAGGAATCTGAGAGTTATCGGAGCATTGAACTAATCACGAATAGGCGTAATCCTGGCGCGTTGAAAGTTTGCCTTAACGGTGTAGCGGGGAAACAGTAGGTTCCATTTATAGGATATAGAGATAGGGACATAAACAAACATGCACGCAGACACGTGCACGCGGACGGTTTGGAGGTACGAGCTTGATGAACACGGTACGTGAGAGGGGCGTTAATTATAAGTTGGCTAATTGGCTCTAAGCGTTAAATCCTCGGTCCTAGCCTCGCATTTTCGAGCACCAACGCTCCTCTCGCTGGAGACGCTCCAGACTCGAGAACCTCTCCGGATCGAGCGAGACACCAGGACGAAAGACTCTCCGGAGTTACACTGGAAATGGGACATTCTCGCAGACCCTCGGAATTTACGAGTTCCAAGAAAATTACCGAATCGATCTAATGAAAAGTAAAAACGCCTTCGCGGCCAACTCTTTGAACGACTATTGGGATCTGTATAGAAGGGTGATATGACATTTGGTGGCAAAATAATGAAGTATGATTAGAGGAAATTCTCCATAATAGTGATTATACGTATTATGCGATATTTATAATAAAGAGTTATTCAATTGTTGGTTAAAATGGAATCAGTGATGTTTACTCGACAAAGGCAAATAAACGTGAAGTACAGTGTGAGAGATTGAAAGAATACAACAGACAAGCAGTTGGAGGTTGAAACTGACAGGACTGTAAACGTCACTTCGCTGACTCCACTAATTTAATCATATTTTCATCATGTGCAGCCTCAAAATTGCCTTTTCCTTTAACAAATTTTCATTCTTTGAGATTGGTGCCAGCCCAGTCAAAAATTGCAAATGTACTTACCATCCATTACATATGACTACATATCATGCATGATCCTCTTATGGTCGCCATGTTTTTTAAGCTCCGCCCATTTGACAGATCCCAATAAGTCATACGATTAAAATATGAGTGATTCCATACCAACTCGACAAAGAATTTGACCTGACCCTCTTTTTTTCGCTCATTTTTTTTATGTTTTAGTATGTGCTAAAAGTAGCTTACACACCAATTTTTAGCCTTTTATTCTAAACGTGTATTGAGGTATGAATTTTAAAAATTTGTGAAATTTTTTGTGTAAAAAATTTTCAACTAATCATAGGTTAGGAATAAATATCGATATCTTAAAATATTAAGATATCATTTTTTTCGTCTTTAAATAGTTTTAGAAAAATAATAGAAAAACATTATTCGAAGTAATTGTCACTTAGTTGTTAACGTTTAAAGATTAAAATCGACATTTTCATAAAATCTGACGCCTTCGATTTTTTAATAAAATTTTCACAAAATTCGACACTATATTACGTAACTTTTAAGTCACAGTGACGAATGTGATCGGAATTTTATCTACTTTTTTTTAATATTGAAAAAATTTCTTTTTTCTTTTTTATGATTGAGTGATCTATATTTTGACTTTCCTGACTAAAAAAAAAATTAAAAACTATTTTATTATAAAGAATTTAATTATTTAAATCAACTTAAAACTTTTTATTTAGTTATATTATTTTACATTTCATTATCTTATTATTATTGTTGTTATTATTATTATTTCTCTTAACGATTGCTTTTTAGATTCTCAATTGAAGTGAAAACTTATTGTCACTTTACAAATTTTGAAAATATGTATGGGGCATTCGTATACATTGCTTTATTATTATTAAGCTAGAAAATGAAAAACTAGCTAAAAAAATTTTTGAATTGTTTATCCCGTCTTAACATATTTAACCCTGTATAATAACATCCCACTTTGAATTGTAAACATTTTAGAAACCAAGTCAATTTTTTTTAATAAATCCAACTTTTGGTAAGATTGAAATAAAAACCCAATACCAAATAAATATATTATTTTTTTCAAGTTTTTGAAAATATTTTAAAGAATATATTCTTTTCGTATTTTCGTTATAAATTTTCACTCAAGTTCGACAGTTGACTAAGCTCGCGAGTTTTTGAGAGTCGGCGATCTCCTCATTTTGGTTAATTAGCGCGAAGAATCAGTGGAGTGTGTAAAGCTGTAGGAGCCTGTACGGATGAGCTGTGCATGCACGCATCCTGCTTATACTTAACGAAACCAATGAACCACATGACTCGTATCAATCGATTTTCCCTCGATACGAGAAGCAGACGTGATTCTGCGTTATTTGTGGGACGTTAGTATATAAAAGCTTTTACGTCTCGATCGATATTTAATCGAAAAATCGCTTCTAACGCGTTCAATTGCCCATTATTCATATTCCTTTATCTGTCGAACTTTTTATCGATGGAATTCCAACATTTCATTTCTTATTTTAAATTTTTGCTGAAACATAACCCGAGAATTCACAATCCAATTTTTCCGGGCTTGCGAATATTTCAAACGTGATCGGACTGAGTAAACGAGACTCGATGTCGGATTTTCATCGTTTGAATACTCAAAGTGGTGTTCGATATTTAATTAGCATTTGCGATTTCTTGCCAAAAGACGAGAATAGTTTTTTTAGTTCGACTATTTTTAGTTTTTATTCAAGTCGGGTAATACGAAAATAGTTAAGTATTATATAGTAAGTATATGTAAAATGAAAAATATGAAGCAAATGGGCAAACGTAATTTAAAATAACGTAATTTTATATAAAAAGTTATATTCGTCAAACTTTTACATTCGTCAAAGGATGGCTCAAAAATTTATTGTAAATACGTAGTCAAAACAAAAATATTTCAGCGATATATGCACTTTTTAGTACTTCGCCAATAGATGATGATTTTTTTGTCGAATTATGGTTCAGAAATGGTAAATAAAAAAAAGTAATGATAATATTCAATTCTTACTTATAACGGTAAATTTCATGATTACCGCTAGTCATAAATAAAAATAATAAACATTTTTTTAAATTGAAAATAAAAAAATATTAAACGTCAGGACATTATATATGTATATTATTTTATGTATTTAATTAAATTATTTTATGTATTTATTATTGACAAATGAACTTTTTTTGCGCTGCAGCAACACATTTTTGGCACGGCCCAAACAACGAGGCGAAAATAATAATAATTAGGCTCCTTTATTGCTAGTAGCGAATATCTACCCTTGTCAGTCGTGATAATGAGTTGTGTCGGTGATAATCATAGCGGTCGCCATATCGCGCCGATATTAATTGTAACGATAGATGTGTACGGTATGCGCATCCGGAATCCGGACCACAAAACCTAGTCAGGTTATCCGATATCTCGCGAGGGAGCCATGACGCGATGTGCTCCGCACTATCATTGAGCCATTGTTTCCAGTCCATAACAACCGAAACGAGGGGTTTACAAACGGGGGAGGAACCAGGCGCGCAGGGGACAAGGAGACGCATCGCGGACGCCATTCGATCCTCTCATCTCGTTGTTCGGACATCCGAGTAGATTTGTGAGCAGTTCTTCAACCAACCCCCCCCCCTTCTCTCCTGCTCCACATATACAAATAAAATTCATCCTTCTCCGTTCGTATAAATGATTCACTATTCATTCGAGGTTATCTCAAATTTATTCAAATTTATTGTATATCACATTTAGGGTGATTCGAAAAACATTTGTTTTTTTTTCATTTTTTTTCGCGGTAACAGGTTTGACAGTTTTATTATTTATATATAAAAAGAAGTCTGTATAAATTGGAGCTCTTTATAAAAATATTAACAGGGTGCATCGCAGATTTCGATTTTCCATAAGATTAACATATATGGGAACAGTTACGATTTCTCTGTTACATTTTTGTAACTAACTAACGATACATCAGAAAAAAATGTCCTAATATATTTTTGTAAGAAATTGAACGCGCTCTACCAAAAAGTTCTGTTTTAAATTTTTCGTTAATCTCACAGATTTCAAAGATATTTGAGATCAAAGTTGGAAAAATTGAAAAAATCACTGAGTAGTAAGCAGAATCAAATGGGCAATACATTTTTTATAGGAAATTGACTGATCTCGAAAAATAGTCGTGTTTAGTCGATTAGATAAAACGTTGAGAATATATTCGTATATAAAGTTCAATGTTAATCGATTTTCATACATTTCCCTCAAATTTTAATATACGAATATCTTCTTAACGCTTCATCTAATCGACTAAATACAAGAGACCATTTTTCAAGATCAATCAATTTCCTACAAAAAAATGTATTGGTCATCTTTATTCTGCGTATCACTCAATGATTTATAATTCAAAAATAATGATTTTTTTAATTTTTCCAACTTTGACCTCAAATATCTTTGAATCGGTGAGATTAACGAAAAATTCAAAAGAGAACTTTTTTTGTATAGCGTTCAATTTCCTACAAAAATATTGTAGGACTTATTTGTCTGATGTATCGTTAAAATGTAACTGTTCCCCATGTTAATATTATATCAAAAATAGAAAAGTGCAATGCAGCCCCTATTAATATTTTTATAGAGAGCTTCTTTTTATGTATAAATAAAATTTTCAAACCTGTTTCCGCGAAATAAGAAAAAAAATTTTTTTGGATCACCCTAATACCACATTAAAAATATTTATATAAGTGTATATCTCAAAAAATGATGGATGAGTCCATTATAAATTTAAACAAAAATTCTCGAAATTTGTTGATCAGGAGATCAACATCTTTGAAGAATAATAGTTTATGCTTCATTTCCCTTGTACGAATGATAATATTTTCTCGTGTAAATTTGTGTTGTATGGACTGGCGGTGGACTAAGAATCAGAACAAACTCGATTTCACCCCCAAGGAAATACCGAGGGATGATCCGTGAAAGAAATATTGGACAGAGGGTTTATCCCTAGCAGTAAATTTAAAGAGAAGCTATAATTGAACTTCCGACTCGCGTTAAATAAATCAGGCGACTTGCGATACTGTAACAAAGTAACATTATACGTGTCTTCGAAAAGAATAAAAAAAAACATTTCGTCACGGTGATTTTGCTCGAGTACTCGCTTCATGTTTATTTTCTATATATTCAAATATAATGAAAATGAACAAGAAAAAAAATGCGATCGCGAAAATGAAGACTATCGTGATTTTTTTATTTCACAAAATTTTCATTTCGATACGTTCAATAATATTTTTCTGCAATTTTAATAACATTCTTTGTTGACTTAAGGTGGTTGTTTTGTAAAATAAGCATCGATAGATTTCGTTAAAATTTTGCATAAACTTTCTTTAATGTCATACACATATGTGCATCAAATTTTAGAAGGTTTCACTGTACAGAAATTGATATATTTAATGACAAATATAACATTTTTTTGTACACTCTCCATAAGGGCGCGTGTTAGAACTACAATTTTCAAAAATAAATATCTCGAATTCCAGACGGTGAAGTCTCCTAAAATTTTGCAGAAAGTTTTATGTAAAAAAAACTGTTTAATTTTTTAGAAAAATCTATCGTAAAAAATTTGTTAATTATACACCAAGTATATCTAGTATTTCTGACCTTGGAAAACCTTGAATTCAAAGTATGTTGTTGTTTAATCAATTTGCAACAACTTTTCTTAATAAAAACTTAATCTCGCAAATAACTGTGTCAGAAAAACGTTTTGAAAACAGGAGAAACTTTTGCATTTGACTGTCACAGACCAATTAATCATTTAATGTTTAATGTTTAATTATTTCAAATAAAAAAGTGCTGCATCAATTAAATTTTTTCAAATAAATTTGTTCTCCGTTTATAGAAATAGAATTTAAAAAAAAGTTTAAATAATGAACAAACAACTGGTAAATACATATAGAAAGCCTCAAATACATATTTTATGTATAGAGAACGTATAACATGCACTAATATTTTTGATTGATCACAATTTAAACATTTTAAAAATTCATTTTGTCAAATTTAATTGATACTTATTTATTTAAATTCCATTACAATAAAAATAACTACATTGGAATTAACTAAATTAGACTTGGTTTTTTTTCAACAAGATTTTTACCCGTATTAAACGTTGTACATAATTATAAACTTCTAGAACTTGTAAAACTTTTAACAGGAGAAAAAGTAGAATTTTGTATAAAACTGGGAAGCTCCAACTGGTGTAATTTGGCTCATAAATAGACGATCACTCCGCTGTGTTTCCAACGTCAATAAGTCGACAGCAGGTTATGGGATGGAATGAATAAGAGAAGAAAAGAATGAGAGAGGGAGAAAAGGAGGAATATATAGGCTATGACGGAATGAGAAAAGGAAAAAGCTTTAGTTATTGCAGCGAAAAGGAGAGGTGAGGGGAGAGAAATATTGCTGTCGAGAATGGAAAATCGCTTGAGGGGAAAAAAAAGTTTTCCAAGCTCGACGTATTGGCAGCTTCGTGGATGTAACGACGCAGACGAGGCACTCGAGTCCTCAATTCTCTCCAGTCTAGTATATCTTAAAGCGAGTAAAAAATAGAGTAAGAATAAAAACAAAATATAAAAGGAAAGACACAACGTCGAGGGTAAAACTTGGGATAGAAGGACGTAAAGGATGGTTGGTACGTAACATTTTGTAGCGTTATTCAAAACATCGTATCACTCAGATTTTTACGTAGCCTTTGAGTACACGGAAGTCGCGAAAACACGGTCCTCCGTATAACGTTCTGAGAAAATGACTGGCTGTATACTGGCTCCTCTATATAAAAGGAAATAGGATGCTCTTTCATCTTTCCTGGAAATTCCTGTAATATGTCGTGATCATTTCGATACAAACTAAAAATAAAAATAAAAAATTGCCATACTGCAAGAAAAATATCAGAGAATTCCTTAATGAGCAAATAAAATAAACGACTAAAAAAATTGTAAGAATATTAGGTTGGGGAAAAAGTAATTTCGATTTTTTCCAATAGATGGCTGTAGAGTTGTATATCTCTAAAAATACTCATTCAATTAATTAATAGTATAACGTGTTTGAAAGGTAACAGTCAATAGAATATTTTTGATATGAAGGTAGCGTTATTCGTTTACTCAGTAAAAAGTTATTGCGCTTTGAAAATGAAGATTGTAGAAGGTCGTTTTCATCATATTTTGCTTTTTTTACTTCCGAAAAAGGAAAAATGCAGCGCAGGCTCATCGAAAATTGTCTGATGTTTATGGTGATGAGTGTTTAAGTGAACGCCAGTGTCAGAATTGGTTCCCTCGTTTTCGTTCCAGAAATTTCGATGTTAAAGATAAACCTCGTCTTGGCCGGCCAATCGTCGAAAATGTCGATGAAATTTAAAAAAAATCGATGTAAATCGACATATTTCATCTCGCGACATTGCTACGAAATTAAACATAGACCATAAAACAGTTTTTAATCATTTACCTAAGATTGGATACCAAAAGAAGCTTGATATTTTTGGATTCCACATAAATTGACAGTGAAAAATTTAATGCACCAAGTGTCCATTTCTGAATCTTTGCTGAAACGAAACGAATTTCAGCCATTTTTGAAACAAATGATTACGGACGATGAAAAGTGGATCATGTACGACAATAATGTGCGAAAAAGATCGTGGTCGAAGCCTGGAGAAATTTCACAAATATTTGCAAAGCCCGTGTTGACACCAAGGAAGGTGATGCTGAGGGTTTGGAAAGGTATTGTTTATCATGAGCTTCTCGAACCTGGCTAAACCATTAATTCGACTCTCAACTGTCAACAATTAATACGACTGAAATAGGTAATTTTAAAAAAAAACAGTCAGAATTAATCAATAGGAAAAGCGTTGTCTTTCATTGGGACAATGCTAGACCACACATACATATCTTTAGTGACTCGGTAAATATTGAGAGAGCTTGGCTGGAAAGTTTTGATGCCGCAGATCCCACAGTCACTTGGAAAACGCGATTAATTCAAACATCTTTAATTCTTTGTCAATAAGAATAATAATTGTTCAGCCCACGTAGGTTAGTGCCAAAAATGGGCTTATCTTTGGATTTTGATGAAATTTGAATAATTTGCACGTTTGAGCGAATTGCGTTTTGCAACTATCTTTCTCGCACTCACGTGTCACGTGGTACATCTACGGCATTACCTTAATAGTGTAAAGTTATTGATTTCAAAAGAGGGTTGTGAAAATCACTTGGTTCAGTATTTCGCCCAAAAATCTCAAAAGTTCTACAATGACGGAATTATGGTTTTACCAGAAAAGTGGTAAAAGTTCATCTATCAAAATGACACATAAGTATATCGTAGATAAGTGTTTGAAATTTATATGAATAGATTCGCTTTGAAAAACATAAGAAAAACCGAAATTACTTTTTCCCAAACCCAATATATTTCTATACAACAAAAATGTGATAATTAAAAAAGTATTTCTAGTACAATTATAAATATTGACAAAATACTAATTTATGTTATAAAAGGAAAAGGTGCCTTCAAGCTCTGAAGGGAAATATATTGTACAAAACTTTGTGAGAAATAAATAATTGGAGAAAAAGAATGAGAGCTGAAGTACTTTTTATAAAAGAAGTAAAAAAAATTGCGCTAATTTAGCACGAAAAATCTTGGGAAGGTAAACTCATAAATTAGTGACAACAGTGGGACTGTGAGTCGTGAGACGTCGATGTGAGAATAAACGGTTGCTACTCGATGGAGAATTATTTCTGGCTGGCTGACCTGTCGTACGCTCAACGAGACCGGAAAACGTGAGAATCATCATTGTGCGAAGGTAACAGCATGTGCCCTTTGTAAAATTACAGGAAGCAGCAGCGTCTCGAACTTTCCAAGCAACTTGATCACGCTTCCATCTTATAGTCGAAGGTATGCGCGCGAACCGTATTTGTTCAACCGAGGATGAGATCTTCTCCGTTTATTCCGAAAATTGAAAGCTCCGTTGCTCGTTTCGTAAATCAAAAAGAATATCTCGTTCTCTTGGTACAATAAGAAAATAATAACAAATATAAAAACAAGCTTTTAAGATTTGTTATCCCATCTGATAACGTTCTTTTTTTATTTTAAAATCAATAAGAAAATAATAACAAATATGAAAAAAAGCGTTTAAGATTTGTTATCACGTTTTATAACGTTCTTTTTTTAATTTTGAAATCGATAAGAAAATAATGATAAATTTAAAAACAAGCGTTTAAGATTTTTTATCAGGTTCGACAACGATCTTTTTTTACTTTAAAATCTATACAATATATAAAAGTTTTTAGACAATTTTTCATCTCTGCGATAACTTTGCGTGAAGTTTTAGTTATTCGCTTATTTCTTTCATCCTTTCGTTGGTTTAATCATATTATCGTTAATCCTCGGAAAATTCGAACTTTTTATCGAGACACGAGAGATGGATCGTGAAAAGTGAAGAGCGAACGGTTATCTAGACACCAAACTCTCAGACTCCGCTAAAACAAGGAAATTGAAGAAAAAATGTACGTGTTTTCTCGATAATCTGGAGAAATTTTGATCGATTTACATTGGTTTTTTTTTCGTTGCATTTCGTGTGAAAAAGTATCGATGATCGTGAGATCCATCTTTTAGTTCATTATATACTGGACGTTTTTTCGAGATATGGATCAAAAATTGAATAACGAAAAAAAAAAGATTCTCACTCGCGTTCAATTTTTCCATTACTGGCGTTTCGTATATGGAACTTTTTTAAGTAATGAGAATGCATTTGCGCACGACTTATACGAATAAATATATAGTGGAAGGGGAGGAGGGCAAAATGAGCCACCTGAAATTTCCAAAACATAAAAATATTTGGGAACAAAATGAACACCTAAAATTTTTAATCCTTAAAGTGTTTGGAGTTTTTTTTTCAAGTATAGAAATGGTATTGAACAGAAAAATAACAAAAAAATTAGATTCAAGTTTCTAAAAGGTCCATTTTGCTCCAAATTTTTATCTTTAACTGTTAGTGCATTTTTTTACTAAATACATGGCAAAAAATCTCAAAAATATAATACGAGTAAAAAAAACTCACATTATAATTTTTTTGGGGGGAGGGGGGGGCATTTTTTCTCAAATTTTTCTATTTTTTATTTATATAGTAGACACAGCAAATTAATAACAAATACTTGACAAGGAACTAAAAAAAAGTGAAACGAGTGAAAAAACAGAGGTTTCAAGCATTTTTTCCTTAAAAGGCCCATCTTCCCCCCCCCCCTTCCCCTACTTTCGAAGAATATTCGAACTCTTTTACGTTTAACGACTCGCGTAACCTTATTATAAACCTTTGTGACGAAGTTACCGAGCATCAGAAACAAAGGAGTTTGAGGCAAAGTGCACTCCAAGTTCATCCCTGAATGATGCGCTCCCCGATGCAAATTTTGGCCCTTCGATTTTCTTGATGGAGTAGAATTTCCACTAAAATTCACTTTCACCCATAATAATGCATATTATCCAATCTTCATCGAGCACAACAGTCGTTTAATTGACGCATATTTTGCAAAAAATAAAGGAAGGCATTCTAAAAAAATGGTTTGATAGAAAAACTGGAAGTCAAGTTCACTATATTATAATTACGTATTTTAAATTTTTTTCAATCGTTTCACTTTTTATTAGCCCCTTGTCAAATATGTGCGTTTACTGTATCGACTATAAATAAAAAATTGAAAAATGTTGGGAAAGATGGACCCCCCAAAAAAATTTTATAATGCGAATTTTTTTACTAGTATCATATTTTTGAGTTTTTTTGCCATGTATTTAGTATACAAATGCACTAACAGTTAATGATAAAAATTTGCAGTAATATGGACCTTTTAGAAACTTGAATCAAGTTTTCTTGTTACAAGAAAGGATATAATGAAAGAATATAAAACCCGAAAAAATGACGTTCGCTGTTGATAGTATAGATTTGTTGTGAATTTCGTACTGACAAAAATAAATAAAAGAGTAGTATAACATTAAAAAGGATAAAAAAGAATAAAGTGAAACGAGTGAAAGTTGTTGACAAAAAAATTTCAATTGTCTGATAGTCACAACTCACGTTCAGATGCCAAGAAGCAGAATTTTTGATACATGTTATTACAAAAATCGTACGGTGGAATATTTATATTTTTCACAATAAGGGTATTCTATATTTTACAAAATTTTCAATAAGTATCATATTACTCATCACTTTTGATGAATTTTTTAACATCGTAACAGCAGAGTACGTGTACTTTATTAATGCAACTTTTAATGTTTATTTCTCGTTAATATGTAACGACTAAATTACTTTTTTTTCTTTTTTTAATGAAACGTGGAAAACAATGCACTGCATGTTTGTCACAAAAAATGAGGGGATTGGACATAACTCAATTTTCCAACTTATTTTCTTCCGGACCACCTTAATAATTCACCCGTTAAATTCGACAGCACAACGAAAATTTTTGTCTTCGTGAAAAATGTTGCGAATCGACGGTGTTCTGTTCCAGGGGAGGGTTCCAGGCTCCGAGAGAGTTTTTTATGGGTAAAAACAGCGATGATGGCCAAGTTGCAAGAAACGAAGAATGATGGGAGAAAGAGTCAAATGGGAGTAAAAAATGGCGTGAAAGAGCCACAAGTACAGGAAGTGAAGTGGAACAGCTGACTCGAGAGATATCTCGGAAATACATAGGAATTCAGTTCCGGCGAGTTGTGTAATCCCCATTCCTGGCGCGAAAGACTAAAAGTGTAAGAACCTGAGTGAGAAGAACTCTCGGGTAATCTTGAGACGTTTTTCTTTTTCTTTTACCCTTTTTTTTTGCTCGCCCATACTTCTCAATTGCGTGAACTCCGAGCGTGCGACGAATGGGGGATGAAAAAGAAAGATTCATAGTGAACATTTCACGTGACCGAAGTTACGTGCACACTTGTACTCTATATCCTGGTACGACGACGAGAAAACTTATTCCTTTCAACATCGAGAAAATTTTCCACTATTCAGCCACCAAAGTTAGCCTATACACATGCGAAATCTTGTATGATGGCGAAAAACTGTCATAACCCATCGATTTCCGACGGAAACTTCCATCCACATTTCCAATAAGAACGGAAAGAGAAGCAACGGCCAAAGTCGACAGACTATGTCTCTGGCATATTTCATACGAATTTAGAAATCATATTCTCGTCGATTTGCGATAACTGCGAATGCCACTATTATAGTTGTCTTTAAGGATGTTTTGCCACCATGCAAACTGAACCAGTAGTTTTAATGATGTTTGAAAATTTTTGTAATTGAGATTCAGCTGGAAATAAGAAAAGGAAATAATATTTAATATATTAAATTAATGCAAAACACACCCGAAGGAAATCTTTACTAATTAAACAAAATCGAATATAAAATGAAAAAGGTATTTATTGTACCGTGTCACTAACTTTTGTACGTTAGCTGCCAAGTTTAAAAGGAATAAAAATATGGGCTCAATAAAAAAAATAAACGATGATGATAAAAAATTACAAGAAAAATAAGCTTTTATCCGTTTTATATATATGTATGTACAGAGTAAAAAATAGCGATTGAAAAGTTATAACTATTTCAAGTTACAAGAGTTTTTTCATCACATCTGACAGAAATACTTCTGTATATTGTCAAGCAAACCTACCTGAGCGACGTTGCCAAATTGTCAAACCATATCCATACTGTTGTGGTAAACTCGCTATTTTAAGTATACTTAATTATATAATTTTGTAGAAAGAACGCTCCTAATTGCTTTGTAAATTTGTAAATACTTTGCTTATCACTTCAATAATAATGTTTCCAATTTTTTTTAAAAATCTCTCTTTTTTAAGCATACAAAAAGTACATATTTGTACATTGCTTCATTGAAAAATTTACAAATCTTTTTAATTTTTTAAAAATTATTTTTTTTAAAATGGAATTATTATTCTTTAAATAGTAAGCAAAGTACTTACAATTTTACATTTGGAGTATGTACATTAATTTCATTGAAAAATGTACAAATACATGTTAACTTCTTTATTAAATATCTTTTAAACTATCCTTCTAAAGTTCACCAAATTTAGCAAGCATTTTTTTAAAATTATTATTTACATGCAAGTCCAGTTTCATTAAAATCTCCCTTTTTGAGATAAGCTAACATCCTTCAATTTCGAAACAGATGAAATTAAGGACAGATGTATTATTATTTCAAAAGAAGGAGAGGACGTTTTCCAGACAGTAAATTATTGAGGCCATAAAATTTTAATATAAGTTACATTTATATTTCTGGGTCAAGAGTTCAACGAGTGAAGGATTATTTTGTGAAAATTTATTCATAATCATAGATTTCTTTGCATAAATCAATTTCTTCTACAGTCAAGGAATAAGAAAATCTATTTTCCAGCTTAAAGATCGAAATAATTCATTGAAGTAAAAAAGACCAAATAATTCGACACAATTTCCCAAAAATTCACTTTTATCGGCACAAAATTTGATATGATTTTTTTTTATTTTCTCCACTTTTTTGTAAGATACATTTACGTCTTTTTTTCTATAATGACGAGAAAAATTTTGAGAAAAAAGTGCGTATGTTTGCAAAAATTCGAAACAAATGGACAGGCAACCAATGGAAAAATCTAGTTACCGATCGATGGATATGGTATTGAAGGTTTATCAGATTTCGTTGGAATACGAGACTCGGTCTACCGCTCCGTAGCTCTGTAATTTCAATTAGAAACGATACGGTGTACGATCGTACATTCTGAAATGAAAAATATGTAACTGTGTATGAATGTCCCAAACCCATCAGTTTTGACATATTTAACCCAATCACTTTTTTCCTCCAGTTTGACAAAATTCCTAGGAGGAAACTGATGAACGTAGCCTTTGCCGAAAAAATTAAATTCGTAATAAAGAGCAGACAACCGTAACATTATCGTTTTTCCGCAGTAGTATATAATCAAATTTTAAGAACTTCTCAATTTATCCATTTATTGTTTGAATGATATTTTGAAAATATATAAAACGTTGGTGGTTATACGACTCTGTTAGCGGTTTCACATTACGAATTTTTTTTTTTTGATTTTTCACATCCGAAGGGGGTTTCCAAAATATGAGGAAGAACATATTTTTAAAAACACGGTGATTTTTTGAAGATATGAACTCCTCAGAGCTATGAAGCTTCTGGACAGAGTCTATGAGATCCCATGAATAATTCAAGTAAGAAGCATGATTTCAAAGACGAATGAGAATTGACATTGTCCAGAAGCACACTGTAAAAAAATATTATGATTTTAAATTTACTTACATATTTTGTTTCGATTGATTGGTTATTATAACTAATTTATGTGGTGAACTCTTGTATCGTCAGAGAATAACTGCCAGGAAGAGAGAAAAAACAACAAAATAAACAAAAAAAACCTTGTTTTTACGTTACTAAGAAAAAAAAACAAAGACGATAGCAAATGAACATGTTTTTAATTACTTTTTAAAACGAAACATTCTTATTTATTTTTTAAGGTAGTTCTATAGGTACAGTCAAATAAAAAGTTTTTATTTCTATTTATCTCGATATCATGTGGTTTTAGAGCTTAAGTTTATTAAGAAAATTTGTTGCAAATTGTTTCAAGATAAACAACACACTCAAAATTCAAGGTCATCCAAGGTGACTTGTACTTGCTACGTACGTACGAAAATCAAAAAAATCATAATCTTAGGATTTTTTTAAAAAACTAGCGGAAACTTTATTGAAATACAATAAAGAGCTGTGCAAAATTTTAAAAAGGTTCACCATCTAGATTTCAAGATATTTAGGATTGAAAATGGCAATATTTAATACAGGCTCTTATGGGAGAGCACTGAAAATTGGGATTATTTTTAACAATAAGTATCTCAATTTCTACGTGGTGAAAGCTCTTAAAATTAGGTACGCATATGCATAACGTATCAAAGAATGACTGTACCAATTTTCAACAAATTCCTAAATAATCGATAAAACTATAGAACTACCTTAACAACTCTATATATAGCCAAAGTATATACATTTTTGATAAATATAACTATATTAAAATTAGTTTAAAAATAGATAATACATCAAAGTTCGTGCTAAAAAAAAATCTCGTCAATTAGTCTGTGATAATAAATAGGATTAATATAGTGAGATAAGTTTGAGAAATACGGATGAAGAGACAGTTCGCAGGCGGACTGTTAATTGAATCTCATGGCTGTACAACCTGAGAGGGCTTCGATTACGACGTTGGGTTCGAAGGGATGAGAAATTTCCTGGGAATAGAGCGAATCCATCGGTTTGCGGCGCCGTCTCTACATTTTGCGGACCGGATTAGACGCTTTTGTCGACGACTCCCGAATGCTCCGGCATTCTCTCGCTCGCGTTCTCGGAGTCAACGCCTTGCGAATCGCTTTGCTTATGAATGAACGCAAATCCCTTAGGGCTTCAGGTTGCACGCTCAACCGCGTCTATCCAAGTATTCATCTCCATAAATATGTATGTCTGCACGTTCACGCTCGTTTATACACGTCTGCCGACGCGCATGCAAGTGTCCGGATGCTTTGTCGACCAATGCACCAACATTATCAATCCTACATGGATTAGTGCGCTCAGCGAACTTGACGTTTCGAAAACCAGTCCTGCTGCACCCGCACCAATGAGACCTTTTATATTTTATTACTTTGCACAATGTGCATTTTCTAAATTAATTATTTATCTTCATTCAGAGCAGGATAGTAAAAAAGCATCAGGTAATAAAAAATCGTATCAAAATTCCAGCTTTTTCGATTGTTTTATTAGAATTCTGGGATTGCGCTCCTAATAATTACCATTTTCGTTATCTACGGAAAATTTATGATAAAATTAGCTCTTAAAATCGGAGAACAAAAAATTTCAAAAAATTTTGTAAATTCTTACAGGGGCCACACTGGGTCTTCTAAATCCATGAGAAATTGAACTTGCGATATCTTTACTTTCTCATGACGACATCAACTTTATTAAGAGGGATTCTGAAAGATTTTTGCAAACTGAAGCGAATGGCGCAAGAATTTATATGAATTAATCCAATTTTTGAGCTCAAAACGTCGATAAAGACACTAAAAAGATTTTTTTCTCAACTTTCAATTTTTTTTCGCATTCTATTAAGCTACGATATCTTAATTACTATATAAAAGCTATATGAATATTTAAAGAATTTTACGAAACTTCGGTAAACGTTAAGATAAAGGGCTAAAAATTGTCATAGATACACTTCATTTAGCATCTACAATAACATATTAAAAAATTAAAAAAAAAATCGAAGGGGTCATCCTAAAATCATCGTCGAATTAACCTGGAACTGCTCATATATATGTAATGATTGCGTATATATAGTACGATGTGTATGTTAAAATAGATAAAAGATATCCTCGTCAAGAATGGAGGAAGCGCAAAAATTCTCTCTCCACTGGCATCTGTCACGCCGAAATTCTCGTTCTTCTCTTTCGGTTCTTCAAACCTTCCCGGATCACCGAATCGCCTGACAACAACGTAATCTCGAAAAAGCTCTATCCGTATACTATATGCAAACGATCCGCGAAATTGAAACGAAGAGAAAAAATTCTCCCGTACATTTCCTTTTCTTTCTCTTCCCTTTTATTTTTATCTCTTTTTCACATTGAGGATTTTTCTCCAAAACGTTGAACGACCTTTCATTCATTCTCGACGCAGCGATGGTCGATAAAAATCAAATTTGAATTTTATTTTTCATTCTCTTTTTCATATTTTGATTAATTTTTTTTTGTCTGACAAGATTAAAAATATCCCTTAGATATACATATATAGTCTTATCATTGCAGTACGATTGAACAAATATAATTGGAAAAACTACAAGCCTTGTAAAATTGTATAATTAATAGCCTATATTTAAAAAAAATGAAAAAAAAATGTTTACAGAATAAGTTTACCACAACAATAATGCTTCGTAAAGTAATGAGTGAATGAAATTTAATAATTATTTGTGCAAATGAGTGTAATCGGAAATACAATGTATCTCACCATGAGTTTTAGGTAAAAAAATATGGACAGTTTCAGCATGTGGTTGTAATTTTTGCAAAGTTTAAATGACGATTGAAAAATTTTGCAAGGATTTAAATATTGTTTAAAATTTTTATATTTATTTATATTTTATATTTATATTTTTAGTTGGTTATTATTTAAAGGGTTTAACGTAACTATATAGATAAGCTTTGAAAATAGCCTCTTTATTTATGCCGTAAATCACGATTGTCCGTCACAAGCAGGAAGCTCGAACTTTGAACGAAGCTCCGGAGGATTTATCGACGTTCTCGTGGTGACTGGAGCCAATTTTTTTTCATTCCGTTTCGTATTTTTATTTTAGGTTCATCCAGGCATTTTTTTGTCTTCGATAATACATGGACGGACATTGGCACTAAATCTAAGAAATTTGAACGCGTCGTTATACCGGTACACAAAAATTCCTTCAATGCTTTTTTATTTTTTAATTTTATGCTTAGTACAGAAAATTTTGGAGACTTCGAAAAAGCTTTGTAGAATCTGCATTTAGTTCGGCTGACGTTTTGTGCACGAATGCTCGGTTTGGCGAACGTGATATCCGTTCGCATCAAATGCTCGTACGAATAAAGTCCGGATCGTGTGGTCGAATTCTCAGTCGAACTAACGAGGTCGCGCACGAACAACAAACACGTGATCTCCAAACTTTTTACAAATTTCCTCATGTGACAAAGCTCCACAAATAAACGCACGCGAAACCCTTTTTTGCATATCCACTTCAAATCGTATATGTACAGCGACGTCCAATTGAAGCGTTACACTTGAATTTTTCAACATTTCAGCCAGAAAAATTGATATTTCGATTCGGTTTTCACATATGTTGTAGGA
>JAPYYW010001128.1:4988-46735 GCA_030522545.1 Cremastinae sp. A BG-2022a
ACTGACAGTTTGCACAAAAAGAACTGACAGATTCTCAAAACGTCAATCTATAACCAAAGTTAGCACGCGCGAAGCGCGTATCGCATTGCCTAGTATATAATAAAAGGAGAGAGCTCTTTGCATATATACGAGTAGAATAAGGGCGCGAAAATAAGAGCGAGGTACGAGACGTGAAAACAAACACACCGGTGCGGGTATATATAATTTCTTGGCTCTCTCGCGGGCTCTCTCAGCTGCTCCGGCGAAGAATCGCGAGTGTCTCATCTTCTCGGGAGAGAAAGGGAGAATCGCGTAACACTCGCTGGCAATTTAACGTGAGAGTTGTAACGGAGAGAAAGAGAGTGGAGACATTGGCAGTGAAAAGGCGTTTATGGAAACGTGCTTCACCTTTTACGAGCCGGAGTAAGCTCGCGCGCGCACGTCGCGATGAGGCGAACACAGAGACGCGCGCGGAGTAAAACCAGACGGGACGATTACTCAATCCCTTTCGTGCCTTTCCCACCGGAGGAGAGACGGAGAGAGAAAAAGAAGCGAGACTCGGGTAATGCGACTCTTTCTGCAAATGGTAGACCTAGGTCATTGTCGAGCACTCGAGGCGGAGAAAAATATAAAGAGAGGAACTCGTAGACCACTCTCACCGTACATTTTTCTCTATATATATACCCTGACGTTACGAAATATATAGCTGAGCAGACGATCGAATTCTCCAGTCATTGACACTCTCTTTCTCCACAAAAATCCATCCCCGCAGATCCCCATTTTTATATAACACACATTAAAAAAGAGGGGAAAAAAATAACACGAATTTTGACACCTGTAATCGCGGATTCGTAGATTTTTTTCGAGATATTCTACGAGCTCTGATGATATAAAAAAAATAAAAAATAAGAGAGAATCCGGCATCGTTCACGGTTTTTTTTGACGTTTCAACATATATATTGTGCGCGTTCCCGCCTGTATTTTTTTCGTCTCTTTTCGGACAGTCTCCCGCCTAATCGGTGATCTTACGTCACGGATGCAAAACGGTAACCGGTTTTGTCGATCTTGTCGGGAAAGGGCGACGCGGGGTGTAAGGAGGGGGATAGAGATTCTTCTCATCTGTGTATTTGTTCTTCACTCTGCTGTGGTTGCCGGACCGTATCTCTTTCTCGCACGCGATTCCCGGCTCTCCTTTTCTCACTCTTTTTTTTTTCATACATGTGACGCGTACGTGCGCCACGCGACTTCGTGTGCGTTCCCGGGAAGAGGCTCTATTTGAAAAAAAAAATGAAAAAAAAGGATGAAAAAAAGAAACGAGAGAATTTGGGCGCCTCCGAAAAACGTTTCCTGTTCCCTCTCCGGCGCACGCACCGCCGTTCACCTTTTGCCAGATCTCGTATAACCGGTGAGCGGTCTCTCGCGCGTCCGTCAGCAGAATATCGCGGCGTGTCTGTTTTTGTCTTTCTCCTCTCGGTGAATCGAGACTGCCAAGGTCGCGTTGCGCAACCGCTAATGTTCTCGGGGTCAAAACCTGCGGAATCGCGGCTATAGAACACTGGATGCTCGATCCGAGTGTCTCGAGGCTGAATTTTCTCGCACCGTTATGTATCCCGACGAATAAGCCAGAGCTCGGCGCATAGAGTGTGTATTCAAGGCAAAGACACGAAAATAAAAGAGGATAAGAGACATACGCGGCACACACTGCACGAATAATAAAAAATAACGATTTTTATTTTATTCTATACATTTTCGTCACGAAAATATATATCTCGTGCACATAGGCATACGAACCTTTCTGCAGCTGGCCGTGATCCGCGTTCATCTTCGCCTGCAACAGAAAATGCTTCGTATCAAAAAGTAGAACGGGATCCGGTCGCGAACTGCCACCCGCAAATATTCGCCGTTCGCGGTCTCGGCTCCGCGGGACTCACCTCGTAACCCTGCTTCGCGCCTCGGCTCGTTCCCCAGTAGTCCCCGTCTTTCTCGTGTGGATTGCATTGCTGCAACAGAATCCAAAAACAAAAAGAAACGTCAAATAAACCAAATAAAAGCTGCTCGATTAAATAAAAATGATATATTAATAAAATACCGCGGTTGATATCGTATATATTGCGTTTTTTCCCTCATTCGTCCCCTCGACGAGTTCATTTCTTCATCGTGAGAGAGAGAGAGAGAGAATTTCGGGTTTCGAGTCGCGCGACTATGCGAGACGAATAATTGGTGAACACGCAGCGGGTAAAAGGGTCGTTGCGTACGTGTGAAAGCGCTTGTCAGAGAGCGTTTCGCTTGGGACGAGGAGAAAAGCTGGGAGAGAGATGAAAGATAAAAAATAAATAGAGATAGAATAGGAGAGAAGTGTGTATTGCGGAGGGAAAAAGAGAGAGGGCTCGAGGGCGCAGGGCAACGAGTGGAAAAAGAGGGACGAGGAGTCGAGTCTTTTGCTACAGGGGGGTGGCAACGGTCGTGGCGATGGTCTAGACACAACACAGACTGGAATGATTCCCGAGTAAAGCTCGCGGGGGTGGCGTATCTCCTCTGCGACCTTGGGCATCGTCGTTCTTTCTCTCTCCCCCCTCTCTCTCTCTCTTCTCTTGTTTCTCCCTCAATTTTTCCATGGATATATGAAGCGCGTCTTTCTGCGAATCGATCGCGTCAATATTTATATTGAGCCACGCGAAACGTCGCGGGCGAAAAAATTGTTTCGATTCGTCTCCTCGATGGGAGTCGCGTTCCCCGGGAGCAGCTAGACATGGACAAATATCCAGGCTAATAGATCACTTTTCGAGGATACGCGCGTTGGTCACCCCTGAGATCGGATAGTTCGGAGATCTTCCCGTGAGAGAAACAGCGACGGAAGAAAAATCTCGGCCGGGAGGGTCCTGAGAAGGGAAACGAGGTCAACCCTTATAATATCGTTTTTCTTTTCTCACTCTAGCTCTCTCTCTCTCTTCTTTCCCCCTCGTCGTGTCTGCGCCCTACGAGTCTACATACTCGCCCACGCTCTCGACTCGTGAGAAGTCAAGAGACCGACGACCTTTCGTCTCGAACTTTCTCGCCGACGGCAGAAATAATTTTAACATTTTTTCACCCTCCCTATATACACTTAGCTCTCTCATATATCCCTTCAACATTTTTTTCTTTAATAATCGCTATATATATATACGTATACGATGCTTTTTATATATACTCGCGTTTATTTTTCAAGCGAGAAATTACTATCGAATGCTGCGTCCGGAATAGAATATTTTCTCTGGTGAAACGACACGAAAACGAGGGTCAGTTTAACGAGGAGAAAAGGAAAAGGGCCGGAGAAATCCCTTACGGTCGCGTCGCCCTGCGCTACAGGTGGCATCGCCGCGTTCCGACGAGACACACGGCGGGGCGAGGGGGGGGGGGGGACGCGCATTGCGAGGGGATTGAAAATACACACGCTCTCTCCGACGACAGGGAGATCGCTCGTCGTGTGAGAAAAAAAAAATATATCTCTCTCTTATCCCGGGGGTTACGTGTAGGAAGTTACGCATTTTACGAAAACCGAGATGTTCCGCGCGGGATGGACTATTAAGAGCGCGCAGGAGGGACGAAAGATGCGGGAGAGGATGAGTTGAAAAGGAAAATATATACTTTTGATATATATATATATATATATATATATATATATGCGTGTACCGAACACGAAGAAACGCGGCTCGTCCGTCGAGCGCGAACGTCAAGTTTCTGTTTTCGAATCGGAGAGCGCGGAGCGGGGGAACAAGAGCGCGTAAAAAAAAAGAGGAAGAGAAAAAAAAAGCGGAGGGTGGCGTTTTCTCTCGGTAAGAAAGAAAAAACGAGGGCGAGAGCGGGGGAGAGGCCGGGAAGGGAAGTTTCCCGATACCGGAAATCGTGCTCTCTCCTTCCTCATCTGGCCGCGACGTGTATTCTATTTCGAGACGGCGACACCGAAAGGAGAGCGACGCGGCGATCGCTCGCACGGCTCCGGATATCTCGTCCAGATATATATAACGGGGAGGATAAATAAAAAGCGAAGATGTAACAAAAAAGCGAGAAAACACCGAGACAAAGAGAGTAACGAACGCCGCTCGGCAGCAGGGTGGAGGATGGGGGGAAGGCAAACGGTAGGAAAAAAGCGAGAAGCGAGAGGAGAAAGAAATTAGCTAAGTTCTCTCTTTTTTTCGAGCACGGGAAAAAGAGCGGGCCCGCGATTCAACGGTGCGAGAAAACGAGGGGTATATATACGCGTGCACGCCTTTTTTTCTTCTGTTCGGCCATCGGTGCGCGAGATACGGGAGGCACACAGAGAGGCAAAGAAAGAGAAAAGAGAGAGATACGCGCGAGAGGTACTTCTCGTTTCTGTCGAAACTTGGTATTGGTGCGGGTCGACTACGGTGTGTTCGCCTCTATATACGCGCGTTATTTTTCCGTCAGACACAGTCCTCGCGTCGGACGGTTCTTTATTTTTTTTCCCCGGAGTTCGCGCGCGCATACACCACACCGGAGTGACGGCCTCGTCGAAGCTTCGACGTATGTGAGTCGCTCCCTCCCCCCGCCTCCTCCCCCTACCCCTCGCGTATACGTACATACTTGCGCGACGGAGACAGCGGTATACTCGCCGATAGAGCGGGAAGAAACAGGAGAACGGGACGAAAAAAACCTAAGAATAAGAGGAAAAAGAGGTGATACGGAGGAAAAGAGGAAAACAGGAATGCGCCCGACGTCGGCTCTGGTAGAGCGTAGAGCGCGCGCGGATAGACAGAAGCAGCAGCGCGAGCGGGAGGAGGAGGAAAAGGGGAGGGGGGAAGGAGAGAACCGGAGGAAGGAAGGAAGGAAGGAAGAGCGAGAGGCGGCGGGAGGAGGAGGAGGAGGAAGGGGGTCGGGAGATCGGAGGACGAGGAGGAACGAGAGAGGGTGGTTGAAATAAAAAGCTAGCGAAGAAGGAGAAAGAGGTGAAAAGGGTGACCGAAGCTGGCGGGGGCGAAGAGCGAGGGAGAGAGGGAGGGAGGAACGGGGGGGGCGAGAGCGCAAAAAGCGGTACGGTGTATATATACGGCAAAGAAAAAAAGAGGAGAGAAGAAAAAGAGAGGAGAAAAGGAGGCGGATTGAGAGAGACGGCGAGACGATTGAAGAAGCGAAAGAAAGAAAGAAAGAAAAGAAAAGAAAAGGAGAGCGAGAGAAAAGCTCTCTCGCAACGAATCACCTGCCCCCCTTTTCACTCATCCCCCCGCGGCACATCTATTCCTCATGCAGCCTCTCGGCCACGGGAGAGATAGAAAAAGCCGAAGATAGCGGCGAAGAGAGAGAGAGAGAGAGAGAGGGTGGGACGGGGGTAGAGCTCGACCAGGGGATGGCGCGCGGCTTGGCCGATGTACGGGTGTGCACACGGGGGTGGCTCGAGGGAGAAAAAGAGGCGTAAAAAATGCACGAACGGAGCGCGATGCTGGGGCAAAAAGAATAAGGGAAAAAAGGTTGAAAAAAATCGTGCAGCCTAGCAGGAAAGGAAGAGAGCACAGAGGAGAGAGAAGCGAGAGGATGAGGAGGAGGAGGAGAAGGAGGGAGGGAGGGAGAAGGAGGAAAAAGGAGAGAAACCGACTCCTCTCCTCCTCTTTCCTCCTCCCCGGAATCCGGCCCGTGCACATGCGTGACCGTACGAGCGCGAGAGAGAGAGAAAGAAGGAGAGAGAGAGAGAGAGTCGCGGCGGCGTATTGATCAGCCAAAGAGCGCCACGACGCCGGGCGTCCTTTCTGCGAGCCTTGCTTTTTTCGGCGAGCGAGACTATATATGTGCGGGCCTCCAAAGGGAGAAAGAGATGAAGGAAGAGGGAAAAAAACGCCTGGAGTTGAGAAGAAAAAGGGGTGCGATACGCGCCGCAGAGTCCCTCTCTCTCTCGCGCGCGCGCGCCCGCCCGCGTCTCTCTCCCTCGCCCTTTCTCTCGACGCTCGCTGCCTCCCTTTTGCCGTTGGTCATGCATGCTCGGTACACACGCTCCTTTGGCTTAGAACACGGAGAGGAGGACTCCCGGACCTAGCTCAATGAAGAGACATGACGTCACCGAACGTCCGACAACTTTCTCGGTCTTATTCTTATTCCCCCCCCCGCCCGCTCGCCCCCCCCCCCCCCGACATCGCGATCCTGGACTCCCGGCGACCGCGGGAATTGAAGGGAGAGCGCACGAGAAATCGTAAAAAGTTCCCTTCTCAACTTTCCTGATGCCGGATTTTTACGCGACGTATATAAATTCGATGACCGCGCGCGGAACTTGTTTTTCTTCGATGCATATACATATATTCTTTTGTCACCCGCCTTTTTTTTTCTTCTTGTTTTCCTTTTTTCGCTCGTCTCTCGCGAGCAAAAGAAATTTTCTGGAACTGCGGGAAAATATTAGGATCGTGCACGGGAACGAAGAGGAAATGCTGGGATAGAAAAAAAAGAAAATGGGAAAAAGAGCAGGGAGAGAGAGAGAGAGATAGATAGCGAGGAGCACACGTGTGTGCGGATATATAAGGAAAAAGTGGGAGAGGCCGCAGGAATACATGCCACACGAGAGACGTCGATCGATAGGGGTGGTCCTCCTCGGTTGGTGTGTACGCGCGGCTTCAGCGGGAGGAAAGGATGGCATGAAAAAATAGGATGGGGTGGTTGCCGGCGGGAAAATACAGGAACGGAAGCAGAGCGGGAGCAGGGTGCTGGTTGCGCTCGAAATTCCGACGTGTGGGTCGTCCAGGGCGAAAACACCGGGAAGATTTCTCGCGGAGGTGTGAGCAGCGAGCTTAACGAGCCGAGAGAGCTTATTCGAAAAAAAATTACGAAAGAGAGAAAATATTGGACCGATGAGCTCGTTTATTCATCATCGGTTGTCCCGAAAATGACTTCGCGATGTGACAGACACACCGCACGACGACGTGTATCCTTTTTTTCTCTCGCTCCGCAGAGGGGTTTTCGTCTATCATTCACGAGTCCAAATATTTCGTAAATTCCCGGGGACAAATTGACAACAGCTGCGCTCCGGGCCCTCCAAGGGTTATGCTCCAACGAGCGGGCCCTAATTTCCACAACGAGATATCCTTCGACCTCCCCTGCGTGCACACGTGTTGACCAAATAATTTGACTAGAAAAACCACCCTTGACCCATTATAGGGCCTGGAAAAATGAATATTACATGTTCTTCAATCGAAATCACGACCACGAGATATTCCAGATATCTTGGAAAATAAATAGAATAACGCATTTTTCTGTATAGGGAAAATTATAACGCATACTGAGGCATTTTTATATATGGAAGAAAAATAACAGACGGAGTGATAAAATGTAGGACCAGAAGGAGCGTTCCAAATTTTTCGTGGCTATATACGCGTTGGGCTTATCGTCCAAAGTTTTTCTTCTCTTCGTTCACGTTTACGAGACTCTCTCTCTCTCTTTCTCTCGCTTTCTCTTGAAGGGAAGAGCTCCGGAGGGTGGGCCACTAGAACTCGAAGGAAACCAGCAAAAGTGACGAAGAGAGAGAGAGAGAGAGAGAGAGAGAGAAAACGAGACGTACACATGTGCGAGCCTATATCTCATATCGTGCGACTCGCTCGGCTTTATTCCAAAACGTGAAACGTGTACACGACGACATATGCGGGATGACTTAGAGACGAGGGTGTCGGAGAAAGGAGCCAGGGAGAAAGAGACAAGTACACGACGATAAAACTCAACAGTTGGCCTCGAGACCCGTGACTCCAAGATATCGCTTTACTCTTGCCGCCTCCCGCGCGATTATGAGATTTTCGAGACTCGATAAAAACCCGATAAGCCCCGCCGATCATCAAATTACGATCTACCATATAAAATATTCCATTGGAAATAATGATTATTTTTCAAATTCCCTGGAAAGATGATAAAAAGTTAGAAATAAGAAACAAAGAGATTGTGAGAAAAAAAGCAAGCGAATATTTTATTTTTTTAAGCGATAAAATGATTTATGTGGAGAATAATAAATACAGTTCACTACCCCAATAAGAACGCAAAAGCCCCCAAGGGGAAGATTTTTATGGCCCCCCACTCCGTGCGCGCTTCGTGCTCGCTGACTCGTTCTATTGAATCGTTCTTATTGGGGTAGTGAACTGTAATTTAGTTAGGAGTGATAAAATATTTTTTAATAATCGATTTATAGTAAATAAGCGATTTGAAGGTTTTTCGCGTACGGATTCGATCCAATCAACGGGGACACACGTCTATGACCCGGAGTTAAATTCTATAAGATGCCGAGAATTTTCGAGACGAGAAAATCGGAGAGCTCGTCTGACCCAGACAGCTTTTTGCACCGTGCGAAAGTTCTCGTTCGGCGGTACACGGACGGGGGGGGGGAGAGGCAGCGAGGAATAACGTGATGGAAATTCCCATTTTTCCGTGGCCATAACATCGCGGAGGTGCCGCGCGCGGTGGCGGCGAGTCTGCAGACAATTCGCAGTAAAATTTTTACAGCCCCCGACGATGGTGAGAGAGAGAGAGAGAGAGTAGAGCGCGCGGACTGCAAATCTCCCCCCATTGGATGCTCGTGCTCGCGAAACCCATAAACCCGTACGTCTGTCCCCCGTCTCGAGCTTTTCGCGGCTATAGCTCCAATCTCGCGGCCGAAAGCGCCGTCTCTCTTTCGCTTTTGTCCCCTTTTTTTCCTACTCTCCCCTCTGGCTCCACCGCCTCCGCCGCCGTTATCCCGAACGAGAAATGCATTCGAAGCTTCCCTCTCTTTCATCCCTCTCCTGGCCAGACTAGTTATTTCTCGCGAGACCCTCCATCTTGGACTTTTATTTAATCCACACAAGCAGCAACCCCTCTGTCTCTCCCGCTTACTCTCTATCTCCCGCCGTCCTCGTACTCTCACCTTTTACGAATTCACGGGATGAAATTCGATGACACCGCTCCCTGCAAGTGTGCGTGTCTCTCTGCTGGGATTCCTCCTCGTATAATTCTATAACACGACTTTATATAATTCCCCGCGGAAATAAATATGTGACGGGGAAAAATTGTTTTCTATTTTTTTTTTAATTTTCCTCTACCTCGTCTTTTCTAATTTTTTGTTTTTTGTTTTTTTTTTTGTTATTTTTATTTTAATTTTTTTACTGGAGGTATATATTTAAAATTTTTATTTTGTGTCAGAATTCCGATGCGAGGAAATCGTTTGGCTGAAAAGAGTTTTCTTTTCCCATCGTTGGATGTTATTTTCATGATTTCAAGCCGCGCAGAGAGATAATTTTATTTCTGGATATATTAAAGTCAGATATTAATTTGAAATTTCGATATGAAAGGATTTTTGACCGTAAAGAAATTTAAATCTCCATCGTCAGATGTTATTCGCGATTTTATAATCGGAAAAGCGAGAAAATTCGACGGGGTCGATTTATAGTCAGACAGTGGCCGAGTGACAGACAGACAGTCTCTCTCTCTCTCGAAGAACCCGAGGATGAAACAAAAAATATGGAGTAAAACGAACTGACGGACGAGTGTACATTCGCTATTCCAACGAGTTTGCAAATAATTCTATCGACTTTTTGTTTTTTTTTTTCAAACATCTTATCAGGATTCTCTCCCATTTATTTTCCATTGAATTGAAAATAAATTGGACAAAGTGAGAGGTTTCTTGAATTTTTTTTCGTGTATATTTAAAAAAAAAACGCGATAAAAAAGAAAGGACGAGCTTTCGTCTCGGAGTGTCGTTGGCCCTTTTTCTCCGGGCTGGAAGATATTTAAGCAACACGTGGTGGATGGTAGGGTTACTCGGTCGGCCGACGAAGAAAGGGCCAAGATTCGGTCCCGAATGGCGTCAAGTGTTTTCCAAGCGAGTCAGGTTGTGCATGTCCGCTCAAGATATAGAGTTACCCGAGTCAACAGCTGAGGCCAAAAAATACAAGTTGCGAGGGAGAGCGAGAGAGAGAGAGAGAGAGAAAGCGATAGAGGGAACGACACGGAATACTCGATGCCTTGAGGTCATTTTCGATCCTCTCTAACATCAATTTACTCCCAGTTTAAGATTTTCTCCCTCCTCGCTCCCCCGACACTTGGAAAGTGAAACCACATGGTCCTGCGTCCACGTGTATCTCTTCAAGAATTTATGTGAACGCCCTGCCCTCGCCTGAGATAAAAATGCAGTTGAGAAACTTTTTTTTAGACGAATACATGTAACGCTGAATTAAAATATTCCTCGTCGCTATATTTATATATATTAAGTTTTATATTCGTTCAAAAATGATCGTTTGTTGGGCTTTCAAATTTTGCTCGTTATTTGGACCTGTACTATAGATATAACAGTTTTGGTTTCGTGTTTTTTCGCGTAATTTTTTTAGCTGTTAGAGAGGGTTGAAGCTTTACTGCGATAAAGAAAAAGGAATCACACATGGTAGACTGTACCAAAGAAACAAAAAAACTCTTTTTATCTCTGTTCGTAGACTCAAAAAAATGCAGTTCAATCTTTATTCATGCATAAAAATACACTTTATCATTGCAAAAAGAAAAATAAATCAATTCAGTACTTATTATTTTCTTACAATTTTTCGTACTCCGATCATACATCCGAACATATTTTTCAAAAATTTATCTTAAATAATATTTTTTGTGATCCATATATTCGTAATATTGAAAAAATAAATGTTTATTATTTTCCGGGGTGAGAAATAAAATTGCATATTTGACTAATTGCCATTCAATAGAAAACTTGAATTAATTGGTCGGAAGAACGATCGTATTTTTTGTAGCGAAGGAATGCAGAGGGTGAAATCTGGGTAACGTTAACTCGAACGTGAATTAAAATATTCTCGACCCTTTATCGCGATTCGTGCATGGTATTTTTTGCGTCCGGCGGGTCAACCCTATGGCCCAGTTTTTTTCCCCGGCGCTCTCTCATCCCTCGCTTCCTTGTTCCATTTTTTACGCCCTGACCTCGCGCCGAGCGTTTACAGAATTTCGAGAGTTGCTCGGAGAAAGGAGCTTGAAGTTAGGCTTGTTCGAATCGCGAGAGAGAAAGGAAAAAAGCAGAGAGAGAAAGAGAAAGAGATTCGTGATTTCGGTACGGTTGAAGTGAGTGGAGACGAAGTGTAAAGTTGAAAGAGGGATGAAAAGCGGCAAAAGGGATGAAAACAAGAGGGTGGTTGCTGGAAGATGAGGGAGTAGGAAAGAGAGACGGGAGAGAAGAGCGAGGGTGAAGGGGGGGGGGAAGAGAGAAAGAGCCGCGGGAGGGTGAAGGATGAAGCGTTGAAGAAGGTTGGGGGTGAGTAGGTCAAACTTTACGGTCCTGGCGTCTAGACGTCGTTGCGCGCCCCCAGTGCAGGGCAGTAAAACCGTTTTAAGGGGCTGTTTTATACCAGCGCACTCGGTAACTGCGGCGGCGTTCCTCTGTCTCGCTTTTGCCGAAGGCGCATCAAGGGGGTTGAAATAGAGCGAAGAAAAGAGATGAAAAAAAAAATAAAAAGATAAAGAGAGAGAGAGGAATTGCGAACAACGCCAGTTTTATATATGTACATCGCGAATCTTTCACGCTGCACCCGAAAGAGAGCAAGAGAGAGAAAAAACGAGAGCGGGAAAATGCACTTGCAAAAAGGGTAGACGACCGATTTCGTTCCGGAATCCCTGGGAAGACGAGACTTTTATGCCCGAAGCTGATGTGCGCTCGTCTCTCGACAGTAAATTCTTCCAATTCTCTCTCTTCCCCCCCCCCCTCCTCTCCTATATAACTCTTCTCAGACTGCGATATGGAGAACGGCGAAATTACCGGGGAAAAACTTCTGCCCTGGAAAAAAGTTATTCCTGAAATTTATCGATCGGTAAGAGCCAATAGAATGAGCTTTTCGATTTTATTCCCTAATTTCGCCCTTTGTGAAAAAAAAGGAAAGATATGATGAAAAAAAAACGATATCGCGCCCTCTCTCTTCGATTTTTTTCTTCTTTTCGCTCTCAATGATCTTTCACCGCTCTTGGGCGTAATTGAGCTGAGAAAAGTCGTTCCTCGATGGTCCACTCGAGATCGTCTCTCAGGATCATTCTCTCTCTCTCTCTGTCTCTCCCTCTCTCGCTTTGCTTGACTCCTCACGAGAGAGCATTTTACAAGTCGATAAAAATCCCGGGTTAACTCTCTCACTCTCTTTCGTTAACTGTGTCTCACAGCATTTTTCCCTCGCGGGGTTATAAAAGCCTGTACGAAATGCCTGCCGTATAACGACGTGTTTGCGAGACTATTATAACAAACACAGAGTCCTCACAAGCCATGTACGTATACGGACGTTATATCATTTCTCAAGTGCAGACCACTTGTCCGTCCATCTAAGATATTTAAAGACCCAAGAGGGGATACTTCTGCGGACCTTATCGGTCGAATCCCTCGAGATCTCGCCATGAAAAAAAAAAAAATCGAAAAGAACTCTCGAAACTTGAAACAAAAAAAAAGAAGGAATTCACGCGGAAGTCTCTATAACCGAATAAAATTAGTACTGTTTAAACCACCATGCATAAATCTATTTTTTAAAGAAAAACAACCAGCTTGAAAAATAAAACTTTCCCCAGAGGACTTATTTTTATACGAAATTGGAGCAAAAATAATTGCGAATGAAATTACATGAAGAGTACACATTTTTATGGTTTGAGATTAAATTGTATAGAAATAAATAGATTTTTTTTCAAACATTTTAAGCAAATAAGTATGATTTTTAACGACGTTTAACAAAAGTTTCTACTTGCACGAAGTAGAATAACAAGCATCATGATTTTCTTCTTCGTGAAATGGAATAAATGTAGAAAGGGTGCGGCGGACGAGTCAGACTTTTTTTGTGCGAGCTGAGTTTGGCCGACGTAAAGTTTTCCATTGAGAAGACGAAAGGAGAGACGAGAATTAAATAGCTGGACAGTAACAGGTGGAGGTACCTGCTGATGTTAGAAAACGGATCAGAAAAGTGACACCTGCTGAGGTTGGAAGGGCTCGCGGTCGTTTTCGTTTGACCCGGTGAAGAAGCCCTGGAGATGCGGCGAAGGTTAAATTTTTGCGGTCTGTCGATAGAGCGGAAGCGGCGCGAGAGAGGGTGAAAAGGAGACAAAAAGTGGATCACTCGTTTCGCCAAGACCACAAATTATCAATAATAATAAATCAATCGTGAATTAATCGTCCCGTTTATGAGAGCAATTTACGTTCGGTGGGGCGGCATAAAATTAGATCGACGCTCATCATCCTCTCTTCTTTTTTGACGATTCAATCACACGAAACGGGGGATATATATAGACGATCTGCATTAATAGATTAAGATTCGAACGGATTATGAGCGCGGAAAAAAAATCGTGGCTGATGGCGAAAGAGACGAGCCGGAAGGAAAAAAAAGCGCAACCTCGTTTGTGCTCTCGCGCAGGTATACTCTCTCTTGCGGATAACTACCGATCGATCTATATATCCTTTCCCGATGTTGTTCCTCTCCCCCTCACTTTTGCTCTACCTGCCAAGAATATAAAGGCAATGTGGCTCTCTTTCTCTCTCTCTCTCTCTCTCTCTCTATCTCTCTGTCGCTATCCTCCCCTATTTTCAGCAACTCTTTTGTCAACCCTCGTGCCGATACAACATTAGTCGATCATCATCATCATTGTGCTGCTGTTCGAAAAAAGAGATCGATCACGCCCGGTTAAGCGGGACGATAATATTTAGCCACGAGTTTAAAGTCCTCCCCTGATGATTGTCGAAAGGAAAAAAGAAGAGAACGCATTGTCCAAACAAGCCGCAAGCGTTTAATATATCCATCGGAGCTAAAAATTGTCCAAAGGGAGTTAAAAAGCGCGAGCTCCTGGCCGTGGAAAGATTAAAAATATATTCTTCAAGTTCGTTGACTCGTTCGACAAATGGAGAAAAAAAATCGGGCTGTTCACCTCGTTTTTTTTTATCCTTCGGTGCCCTATAGAATTTTTTCCCTTTTTTCGCCGCACTTGCCCTTGGCCGTGACGGGAGCGACGAGAGGCGCCATGAAAAATTTTACGATCTTCCCGGAATGAGACACATTTTCCCCCGAGTCTGCATCGAGAACTCTCGCGAGGAATTTCGTCCCTTTTTTTCATTCCCGGCGCTATATATACATATACACGCATATACGGGAGCAGACACAGAGCGCGCCGGCGTAGTTGAAAGGGCGACTCGTAGACACTCGACAATTAAATTTCGCTCGTACGCCTTTTACGCCCCGCGATCGAAGATTTTCGAGGCCCTTTTATGACGCACGAAAAAATATGGCGTGTTACAGAAATATAAAATAAGAAAAAAAGAAGAAGAAGAAAAAAAACGTTTCTCGGTCATGTTTTCTCGCGTTCGCTCTCTGCTTCTCGTCACGAAGTGTGCGTGCGTGGCGAACACGTGGCCCCCGGATCTCGAGGAAACGAGTCGGAGAGAGCGCGGACGCGAGAACACTGACTTCACTGTTTTATTTCTTGGTTCTCGAGGCCCGGCGGAATCGCCTCGCATCAATAAGGGCCGTCGGACTTTCCACCGAGCGAGATTAAATCGTTGGAAAAGCGACTTGGAAGAGTATCGCCGATGTAAAAGCGTCGCTGGCCCGCAGTTAACAGAATCACGAGTTCACACTTTCGTCGAGCGAATAATTATGATCGATGACGAGAGTTTGAAAAACGTCGCGCGCGAGATATTATTCTCTCAATATATATCCCGCCCAGTTTTCATCTAAGCCCAATGAGGACGCTATCAGTCACGTATCATCCCTCTCTTTATTCTTTTTAGAGACTCGACACCGTTTTGTTATTATTTCTCGGAGGTAAACGAGGCGGGCCGTGAGGAAGATTTTTTCTCGTTCCCATATCACCGATTCAAAAATTCAAATTCGTCGTCATTAATAAAAATTAAAGAGACATCAGTGTAGGGTGAGAGCTCCTCGTCTCCTCTCGTCTTCCTTTAGTCTTTGCACCGCGCGGTCCACGAAAGCCACCCGAGGGCGAGTTATAATCTCTCTCGGCGTGTCCCTCTTCCTCGTTTGCACAGGAAAAAAGGGTTGGCCGCCGCGCGCTTATGTATACACCCATAAGGTACGCGCACCTTTATCTTACCTGAAGTACGACAATAGCGTGAGACTATGGGCCCTTTATACTCTATTTTTACGATGATCTGCATACCCACCCCATCAGCCTCATCACCGCCCGACCAGAGCGGCGAACAAAAAAAAAGACAAAAAACGCGCGGAGAAAGAAGCTTCGTCATCGCGCACCCCGAGTCGGAAAAAAACGCGCGTACGAGTTCTCTCTCACCCCTCAAGACACGTACTGATGGTTTTAGTGCATTCTCACACTGCGGAAGAGCCTCAATTTTCTTATAGTCATCCAACAACCCTCTCTCTTACAAAAAAAAAGACAAAAAATTAACATTTTTTTTTTTCACTCGAACAACGTCTCTAACTAGAAGAATAAACGGTTTGATTTTTTCATTTTTTCATTTAGCATGTAAAACTCCTTTACGAGCATTGAAAAATAAGAGAGATTCATTTTTAAAGCGAAACATTATTAAGGAGTGTTAGTTTTTAATTCTTTTTTTGTGATAGATGAAATAGAAATTAAGAATTCATTTCAATCTCTGTAAAAATAAGATCGAAAATTGTTTAGAGAGTTATGTTACATTTTTTTTCGCGATATGCAATAAAATGGTAGTTAATTTAACTCGTCGATTATTTATCAGTTTCGAGATTCGAGACATGTGGGGATCGATGTAAATTACTGCGACTGGGAGTCTATCTGCGGGATGTAAAGAGAATTATGGAAGTTCGGATGGAGGGAAAGCGATAAAATTCTTTCCGCACGAACGAGCACACTCTGAGTGCGTGTTTCGGGGTCGAGACTTATAAATATAGTGAATTTCGTGAGTGTGCCAGCAGTGCGTGTCCTCGGCAAGGGTTGCGCGAAAATCGGGCGGTTCTCCCCGAATAATGGTTCCTGGCGAGCCCGCCGGGTGAAAGAGAAGGTTTCGCTCGCCTCGAAATGCGGGAAAATAAAAAAAAAGGTGTCACCATAATTTTCATCGAATCCAAATGTTGTGACACGTCGAAATACCTCTGCAGCCACCGAGCACATTTCCAGGCTCTCTTTTTCTCTCTCATTCTGTCTCTCGCGACGCTTGAACGCGGAGGAAAAAATCCTGCGATGAAAGAAAAATCCCTGCAGGAGGTCCAAGCCGCTGGCTCGAAAAATATATCTCGTCGCCCATTTTTTACCGATCGTGACTCGAGTCCGAAAAAGAAAATCATCTCGGAATATCCTTGGGGGATGACAGATTGATTTCTCGCCGGTACGACATCGCGCAGACATTTTTTCCATAGTCTGGAGTCGCGATTGCATTTTTATTTTCGAATTTTCAGCTCGCGGCTTAATTCGTATCGTCGTTAAATTTTTTATAACGCGTCTACATTTTAGCTGTCCGGGCGAGCGTCTGATTTTTGTCCAGTCTCTCAACTGGTAGACTTTTCTCTTTTTATAACGACAGAGACGGACATTCTTAAATTTGGAATCAAAGCTGGCAGGAGCGGCTTCGACGAGGAGAACGGCTAGGCACGAATAATTCAGTAGATTATTGTATCTCATAGCCGTGATTGAAGACAGCTGTGACGAGAAAAATCGTACATGGAAGCTTTTCAAATTCTCACCTTCTGTCACGTAGTCGAGGAGAAAATTGGGAATAGATATTCGCTTCGAGAGAGTGACAAGACGTATTTTTCCTCCCCGGATCGTTCCAGAAAAATATACGTTAGGCATTTTATTGTTTCTCCCATTTTTTTTTTCTTATTTTTTTAGACACTCGGCATCCCTGACAAAAATTCATTAACCTTTCTACCAGAGGTTGTCTGTTCCAACGCAGGAGCGTAACCCTTTATTCGTGTGGCCAAATACCTACAAATTTAGACCATGGCGAGAGACCCCGTCAGTTTTTTTTCTACTCTGCGTTTTTTTTCGTCTTATTAAACAATGACGCGATTTTTTGTCACTTTTTTTTCATACGCGAGAGAAAAGAAATAACGCCGTTGCGCGATTTGCATCGTGACGGAAGGCGCGAAAAAAATTGATCGTACAGGGAAAAAAAATCGAAGGGTCGCGCCAAGCGAGAGAAAGAGCTAGAAAGCGAGAGGATGAAAACAACCCTTCGCGGTGCCAGAGAACGTACCAAGGGCACGTCCAGAGGCCATTATTTTAATTTCCAGTTGCTGGGATAGAGAGAAAACCGCATACTCGGTGTCCTTGTTAAAACTTTAAACTAACCGACAATCATCCGTAATAATAAAAAAAACATCACTATTTAATCTGCAATTAAAAAATTAAACAAATAATTTAAAAAAACAAACAATTCCTTCTACAAAACCTTCATTTTTACATTTTTGAAATTTATCTAAAAAATTTAGCCAAAAAACTGATTTTTGAATCATTTTAAAAAATTTTTCAATATTAAATTCTTGGATATCGTTGCGAATAATTATCATTTCCGCTACCTACGGGAAATTTTCGATCGAATCGATCGAATCTTTGTTTCAAGAGTCTATTTGATCGGAAATTCCCTATAGATAAAGAAAGATGCTAATTATTTGGCGCGATATCTAAGAATTCATATATTGAACAAGTCCAAAAAACTGATTTTTGGATCCAGTTTTTTGAATCAGCAAGTCCGGAGCGCGCGCCTATATGGGAATACCCGAATTCCACGAAAAATACTTCCGGTTGGGGGTTTTGAGGGCCCCATTGAGAGTGCTCACTGTATATCAAAAATTCAACAAAGTCAAAAGTTTAGAATAAAACAGAGCGACTTTGGAATGAATTTGTTTTCCTTCGAACCATTCGATAGTCTAAGTTTTCAAATCTTCGTTTAAGAAATAAAGAAAAATAAAATAAAATATAGTTTATATACAGGACATCTATATATATAAGGGTGAGAAAAATAGGGCGATCGTATATTGGAAGACACCCGGTGTGTCGAGCATCAGAAGAGGGTACATCGAGGCGTAGAGCGATGATTTGAGCAGCTCGGTGGACCAGTCCTTGTACGGGGGGGTCCATCGTGTCTCTTGCGGCGGTGTGCCGGAAGGGCGGGAGGGGGGGAGAAAGCAAGAGGAGTAAAACTATTTTGCATAATCTTTCGTTCAGGGGGGTTGTAGTTGTTCGCTCTCGAGAACGCTTTTCTATCTGCTTCTCCGTCAGGCGCGCGCGCGTAAGATTCTCCCCGATTCTCGAGGTGTGCTTGCCTCTAAATACACACATGCATATACATAAGCGCTTGACGAGGATGCGCCGGTATGAATCGACGAGGGAACAGAGCGCGAAGGGACGCGAACGTCGAGCCGACTTGCGCCCTTCTCGTCCTCACCATTTTTCTCGCAGTACAAATAAAGCGCATGTGTACACATATTTAGTGCCATTTTAGCATTTCCCTCGATCTTCGATGTACATTTTTGTGGGCAAACAGAGAAAGGGAGAGTTCGAGGAGAGGAAGAAAAGAACAAGAGAGAGAGAGAAAAGGAGTGCCCTGAATCCTTTCGCCATTATCGCGAGCGTTCTTCTTTCGCGCAAAAATTTATTCCGGAGGCAATGCCTATAAGCGTTTTAAGGGATTATGTTCTCGGATGCGTGAAAAAATAGCGGAGAGCGGAGAAAAAGGGTTGACCACCCGCTGGGCAAATTCTGCTGCTCCCGGAGAGAAGATCCACGCGAGAGAACGGGGGACGCGACGCTCCCGACAAAGGGAACGAGATTACAACCTTTTTCCGATGTTTACGGGGATAGAGAGGTTTTCATCGGAGAGCTGTGAACTCGTTTTAACATTTTCTTCTCCCTTCTCGCCCGCTTCGACGCGTCAATAGCTCGAAGATCCCGAAAAAAATGTAAATTAAAGTACGTGCATTTATTTATTGAAAAATCATCCCGAGCACAAATCTTGCGGAAGATACAAGAATATTATATATGCTAACTATATTGATCGAGTATGTTTTAAATAAAAATCTGACACGTCGAAAAATTGTTCAAAATTTGTTAAAGTTTGTTTTGTATTTATATATAATCGCGCATCAATTTGAAGGTTCATATAAAGTTATAAATAAAATCTGAACGCCTGCGTGTCGATTCACGGCGACGATTTTCATCCTACACAAGGAACAGAGGCTATTTAAAATGCAAGGGGAGAGAATAAGTTTCTGTCTTCCGTCAAGCTCTTCCAAGGGGTTAAACTATGTATATTCGGAAGGGCAGCGAGCCCGTTTTCTCTCAGCGTAAGACAAACGCAGATTGCTCGATTGTTTTGTACCTTTCTCTTATTCTCTGCTCTTTCTCTCTCTCTCTTGGCGGCAATATCCACGCAGCAGGCTCCGGTGCACGGCAGTTGAACGAGAAAAAAAATTCCAACATCCCTCATCTCGATCCAACAATAAGCCCGCACGTCTCTCCACTTATTTCGCGGCCATTCTCTTTGGACTAACTAAAACGAGAGAGAACTTTTCGAGAGAGCGAGAGAGAGAGAGTAAAAAGAGAGATAAACCACGAGGAAGAAGAAAGTCGATTTTTGATCTTGTGAAGAGAGAAAGAGAGAGAGAGAGAGAGAGAGCGAGAATGAAAAGGGGGAAAAAAGAGATAAAGAGGCCGAGAGAGAAAAAAAAGATGGAAATGATGATGCGCGCCAGCCAACGCGTGAGAATCTCACGGTGTATTGACATTTGCATACTGCGGATTATTTAAATCATTTTTTATTGTCGTACTCGCCTTGTTTTTGACGCTTGCCTGCGGCCAAGAGACAGAGACGTTCTGGACCCGGGATACGCACACGTGATGATTCGTTTGCCTTATACGCCGCGGGAGAAGATCTCCTCGGGAGAAAACTCTCGCGTCGTGTATCCCGGGCGCGCGAAATCTCGAGAGTCTTCCGCCATTGAAATTCAAATTTCTCAGCGTCCTCGTGTGTATTTTCCCGGGCCGGTAATCGAGGCGAGACACCGGGAGATATAAAATTCGAGTGATATACGAGAGAAGTCTGCCTCCTAATTTGCTCGTTGAAAAAACAAACGTTTACTCATCTCGTGATGGCGGGGGGCGAGGAGCTTTTTTGCTCCCGTTCGGCTCGGGATGAGGGATAAAAATTCGCCAGATTCGAACTAGTTCCCGTGACGAATTTCCTTTTTTTTTCTCAACGATCCGACGAGACAACTACCACGATCCGTTTCGTGAAAAGTTGCATTTTTTTTCGTGCGCTCCCATTGTGCTCATCTGTACATAAATTACGGCTGAATTTCGACGATTGAAATTAAAAAAGAGAGACGCGCGGGGAGAAAAAAAAACAACGGCGGACCGGAACCAAGGAGAATTCCAGGGGAAAAAAAATTGGGAAAAAAACTGTGAGGCTGCAAAGGGTGAAACTGAGCGCAAAAAACGTCGAAAAAAAACTCGCTGGATGGAATATTCAAATGTACGAGGGCAAAAAAAAAAGAAATCTCAATGTAGACAATCGGGAGGAAACGTTCCTGCGCAAGCTGCGGTTTCCTCGAAGATATTTCGAAAGGACTTTTTATCGGTTCTCGACGTTCGGGAGACATTATCGCGACGAGATTTCCGTGGGCCAAACGCGAGTGGGAGAGAGACGGCGATAGACTTCGTGGCAATAGAAACGAATAGAAAATCCATGCGCGTGTATCTATTCAAATGGGCAACCTCATCTCGAAGCGCATTTTTTCCCTCCTTTCTCCGCCACCGTTTTCTTTCCCCGCATCTTTCTCTCTACCCCGTCCCGAAATTTTTTTTTACCTCGCGTTTATTTCCGTTTGTTTGTCCGTTCTCCGGCGCTATTGTTTTTTTTTGTCTATCGCTTCGCGCGCTTCTATGCAAAGCAACCCTTTCGCGCGTCCCTTTTTTTTCGACTCGTCGTCTCTGTCGTTCCTCGCGCAGGAACTGTCACCCATCGAGAGTCCTCTAATCCCGCGAGGACCTAAGTCCAAATTATGCAGGTTCCGCAGGGTGGAAAGTGGTAAAAACTGGCATCCCCCCTCCTCCCCGTAGTTAGAAAAAAATCGGAGAAGAAGGCGAAAAAAAAGTGAAAACAATAACCCCCGTTTTCTTTGGCAGTTATATCTTTTTTTTCTCGCGTCTTCTTCCTCATCCGCTCGCCTTGTTCTTCGGCGGCTCAACGGAAGTTATTGTGCTCGGGGCGCAGAAAAAATCCCTTTTTTTTCTCTCCAATATGTCTCTCATCTTAATGAATTTTTTTTTCTGTCGCGACCGTTTTTTAATAAAATATATTCCTAGACCGTTTTTTCGTAACGTCTCATTATTTTTTATGCACTCTGCTGTATCGCGATGATTTTTATTCGGGCTAATATGAGATGAAATGCTTTTTTTTAAACTCACGTCGCCGGACAATCCGTTGTTCCAAGGGTAAGGAGGCTGCGGCGGCGATTGCTGCTGGTGATGCACGTTACCGACGCCACCGGTTGTGTGAGGATTGTGTATGTGCTCCGCCATTACGCTGACCCAATGGGCAAGACCGCCACCGCCGCCGGCGCTCGCTCCCGTACCGTTTCCGCCATTGTTTCCGGTACCACCTGTACCGGGACCACCACCTCCCCCACCTCCGCCACCTCCTCCGCCCTCCTCGCCTCCTTCGGACCACGCGAAGGAAGCTTTCTGAAAATAAACGTTGCCAGGATACTGTATTAATTGTTAAGTCTGTCTTTAAAGCCCATTTCTTCGAAGTGAATTTTTCGTCTGCCCTCTATAAGTACCCCGGGCATCGAAACTGCGTTGAGAGTTTATGGATATTTATAGGTTTTCGATATATGCATCATCTCCGGGCTTCAACTCTCATCGCTGAATTATTTAAGCTTTTTTTTAGAAATATAGATTATCCTCGATTGCTGTTGAAATGCCGATTTCATATATGCTGTGTGTGGTATATATCAAATTTTTATATGCGAATATCTCTTTTATTAATATATGAATATATTCTTGAAGCTTTTTTGCAAAACGAAACGACCGACGAGAGAATTTAATGTCAATATATGTCTGCATTTATTTTAAAAGTGACGACACATATTAAAATGAGCGTAAAAAAGGCAAAAGACAGGAATGTATTATGACGTTATTAGAATTTCATATAAATTGATTTATTTGAAAATTAATTCTCGAACTATAGTCTTTTCAATTTTTAACTGCGAACTTTTGGGTTACGCAAAAGAGCTCTTGAAAAAAAGAAACAATTTGAAATTTTTAAGGTACAGCGCACTTTGATTTTTGTCCAATATGTATTTTCAAAGAACTGTATAACTTTAAAGATATAATCGAGGTATTAAAACGTGATTCATGCACCGTTTTCTTCGGCTCGCAAAAATTTTGAAAATCGCCGAAAAAATTGCAAAGATATATCCATGCCATTCAAAACATTTTCACTGTTGTGCTTCCTTTTTTTCTGCCATATGTAAAACTCGAAAAATTTTAATAAATGTATGTATGGGATAGAATCGTGAGAACGATCGTTAAAAATTTGTCGCTTGGGCGGAAAAATTCTGATAGAGAGAAAAATGGAGAAGGAAGCGAGGCGGAGAAACGTCAGGGTTCGCGCAACCCTCTCCGGGACTTCCCGCCTGGAGTTACATCGTCGTGGGGATGAGACGCGCGTTAATTATCGTCGTAAGCCAATGCACCCCAATTATCGTGACGGGAGAGAATCGAGAGAACATTGTCGAGTTATAATTAGCGAAGTCGTACCTTACTAAAAGCGCCAGGAATTAGCTCATGTCATTATTAATCGAAGTAAGCGAATTTATTCCCTATCGAGTCCAATGTGCCTTTGTCTCAATAATTGCATAATAAAATAATTAAATTTAAAAAAAAATGTTTAAAAAAATCCTCAACTATAATTGCAATGAAGAAAATTTTCAGCAATTACGTATTTAATTAATTATAGATTTTATCATCAGTTTAAAGTTATTTAAAGTCATTTTTTAAAGTGCGGAAGTTATTTAATTTTTTTTTCCTTGCATTTATTCACGTATATAAGGAAAATTAATTATTTGCTTTTATATACGAATGAGGAATTATCCTGAAATTTCGTACGGTCGCGAGCGTACAAAGTTCTAACTCCTGGATGGAACTCGTCCTCGTGAGAACGAAAGTCAAAACATTGTTTATATACACGGGCCAGTTTCTGTTGGCACAGGTATCAGCGAGCAATAGTAGTCTCGATCACGAGCCAAGATGATAATAATCTTTCGGGTGCCAAGGACACACACTCACACACCCGTCACGTGGTGCTCGTGAGAAAACTCGTGATAGGGTTCGTCGGCATTCCGGCACGAATTCACTCATAGTGAGAAAAAAATCTTTTAAAAAGTTTTTCGATCCCTTTCACATGATTTCATATAAAATTTTGTTAAATTTCTATATGCTTCTTGTTCATCGATAAAAACAAAGTCGTGAACCAAAAAGTGAAACAAAGTAATATACATACATATATATTTAATAAAAGGAGAAGGGTTTACAAAAATTAACTTAAAAAGTGTAAAGTTGAAAGATATAATGAATTGAAAACTACCTCATCGATGTCCTCGCGATGAAGTGCCAAATTTCTCGGGAAAGCCGGCACGCTGCTGACGGTAAGACCTTTGATGTCCTTAAGATCCTTGAGTGCGTCAATGGCATTTAGATTGTCTTTAAGATTGGCGAGATTCTCCTTCAAATTGAGATTCCGATTTAGGACAGTTTTACCGAGTACGGCACTCGCCCAAAGGCTTTTGTACAAATCGTTCTGGAGGGCGAATTTTTCGTCGCGTTCGCCAGCTCCGTCCTCTTTGCTCGAGGACGCCTCGTTCGAGGACCCACTGTCCACCTCGACCGACGAGTTTGACACGACACTGACCGTGGACATTATTTTTCCTTTTGTCCCGTTTCTATATTTATTCTCTTTCCTCTATTTTTATCCTTCGTGAAATTTCTATCAAACTCCCAGCGACCTTTCAGCGAGGTATATTTTATATATAGTGTATATATATATATATATAGATTTTTTTTATTTATTTCAAATTTGTTTATTTTCGTATATATTATATATGTAAAATAAATAAAATATACAATGCACTTGGATTAAAACGTGTGTGTGTGTATACAGCATACATTAATACATATATTTATGTGCGCATGTATACATAATTCAATTCTGTCTTTGAAATCGTCGATTAAATATCATTTCACTTATCGTCTATATTATTTATGTATAAATAAGACGCTCCTCTTTGTCGTTTTTATCGTTTAAATATCTGTCGATCGTTAAAATTCACTTCACTAAAAGATTTTTCTCACACTCATCGCGCTTTATTAATCACTCTTCCGAAATTAAAATTTATCCGCCGTTACGCTACCATTAGTTATTTCGTTATTAATATTATTAAAAATTAATTTATTACTCGTTCCTCATTTATTTTCGTCTACTATTGCTATGATTGTTACAGGAGAGACTAAGTTATCTTCATTATTGGACAGGTTTTTCTCTTGTCTTCCTCGACTAGTCAACGTTTCACGTTTCATTAACGATTTATTTTTTTTTTAATTTTTTATTACCACGAATGAGCTGTTCCGTTAATTATTTATTTTTCAACATTTTTTGTAGCATCTCGCCCTCGTTCTCCTCCGTTTCGTGTTTTTTTCCTTTTTGAAAACAAACAAAATTGATCTTACATTTCTACCCCTCGTATATACGTTATTTTTTACTCGAACACTCGAAACGCTTTTTTTCCTCCTCTTCTTTTTTTTTAACTTCGTCAATAAACAATCATCGGTACGTGTTTGCTTTAGGAACTTTGCGCGCGCAGCTCATTACGCCGTGCTGCCTTCTAATTGGCTGGCTAATTAACACGCGAGATCTGACCACGAGGTTTTTTCCATTCGAAGCTTTTTTTCTCAGCTTCTCCCTTTTCACTCTTTATTTCGTTATATTTTTATTCATCTATTCTCGCTTCCCTCCCTCGATAATTTTCCCTCGTTATTCATCAGGAACTTTCAGACTCCGACTTTGTTTTCCTCTCTCTCTCTCTCTCTCTCTCTCTCTCTCTCACTCTCCCTCTCGCCCTTCACTTCTAATATTACTAGACTCTTGTGCTATACTTGTGAAAAATAGGAACTTTGGTTTATCTTTTTTTTTTCTTTGTATTCTTTGGTTTTTTGTTGTTGCTGCAGTTTATTCCGCTATCGCCCCCTCTCATCCTCTCGTCATACGTCGAGCGTCATTATTTAGTTGTTGTCGTTGATGGCGTGTGTGTCTCCGTTGACGGTGCGTGACGGGGTAGAAAATCAGTCGGCTCGGGGCACCGCGTGATCGCCGTCGTGAGGACAGAACGACGCGGGCGTCGTTCCTTCGTCGGATTCATCCCCCGTCCCGGGGCACTTGATCGTTCTCCCCTCGAAAATCATCGGGATGATCGAAGCAAATTATTATCTCTCGCGATGGCGAACCGGCATCAAGCGACGATAGATTTTCGAAAATCGCTCCCGACGACCTTTTCACCTCGTCCTCTCGCGATCCCGATCCGCGACGACGATCTCGTCCCACTCCGAGCGATCCATCCAATCGTCAATAAGTCGTATTATCGATTCGTCGATCGCGCCTATCCGGATCCGGTAATTAATGAGATTCCCGTCGACGCTCTTCATCGCAGCAGATGATTATTGGAGGCTCACTCCTTCCAATCTCATTTTTTTTCCGATCGCCCGGACCCGCCTTTTGTTTATTATTTCGTTATTATCGTTGCCCTACGCCTCTCGCCACGTTGTCTCTCTTTTCGTTATTATTGTCGCTCAGTTTTATTGTTTACGCTTGTTTTACGATCCACTGACGATCACGTGTTCCGGGCTTGTTTATCTCGCGGCTTCCCTCTAAATAATCAGCGTGACATTATTTTTTTTCCTCCTCGGCTTCTCGCTCTTCTGATAATTCGAAGTGAAAAAAAGAAGAAAACGCAAAAGATTCGTGATGACGGGGCGCGCGCGCGTTCGGGCGCGGGCACGTTAATTATTCCGCAACGGTATACGAAAACAAAGGAAGATTTTCGAGCTCGGGAGCTCCGTGTGCTTGTTGTGAATCGTTTCTGTTTCTTATATGAGCGCGACCGGGGGCGAACCGCGCGACTGGTTGATGCAGTCCGCGGTAGAGCATAAGGAAGCGGAAGCCGGCGGCGCGCTCTCTCTCTCCTTCTCCCTCGCTCTCGCTTCCTCACGTCTCTCTTCCGTCTTCGCGGCGTTCACATTCTTTCCCTCTCTCTCTCTCTCTCGCGCTCTCTCTTGCTCTCTTTCAGAAGGAACGGCGGCGCGCCTGCCAAGGAAAGGCGCGCACGCTTCGCCGCCGTCGTCGTCGTCGTCGTCGTCGTCGTCGTCGTGGTCGTCTTGGTCCTCTTCTACTTCTTGCATTCTTCTCATTTTTCCCTTGCTACGAAGAAGAAGAAGAAGAAGAAGAAGAAGGAAAAGGAGAAGAAGAAGAAGCAGTAGAAAAATAAGTGGAAAGAGGAAAGAAGAAGAGAGAAAAAATAGATCGAAGCTAGAAAGAAGCGGGAACGCGTCTCGGGTGCACGCGCGGGGGAGAGAGAGGGAACGAGAAAAAAAAAGAGAGCCAGGAAGAAAGGAGTCGAGTGAGGAAGAAGAGGAATAAAAAGAACGCGCGGGTATGGGGCGAGCAGAGCGAAAAAAATGCGCGAGAGAGGACGTGCACGTGAGAGATATTGGGCGGGAGCTCGGGCGAGAGCGAGAGAGAAGCTCCCCGCGAGAGAGGGAGAAGTTACCGAAAGACGCGATAAAGTAAAAGATAGAGGGGTAAGAAAAGATCGGGCCGGAGAGAGATAGCGAGAAAAATCGTGGAGAGAGAGAGAGAGAGAGAAAACGAGGCGCTCCGCCAACGCCGCGAAGAAACAGATAAATATAGATATTTTTGCGCACCAAGGTGCGGCAGGAGGGATGCAAGCTAGAAAGGGTGGAACTCCCATTTTATTTTTTCCCTCTTTCTTCTCCTTTTTTACCCCCGATTCGTTCCTTTATTTCTTTTTTTTTTATTCGCTACCCCCCTGGAGTACCATTTTTCTCCGTCCCGCTCTCTTTCTCTACACCCTGCTGCACCGCGTCCGTGTGCTAGAATTGGAAAAATGGAAATAATAAGAGTTTCACGGGGGGTGGGAGGGTGCGAGAGATCTTTTCTCTATTTTTTTTTCTTTCTCTCTACGTCCCGCTCTCTCCTTCTCGCTTCATCGTACACACATACTTATCTCTATATATGGGAACATATATATTGTTTATGTACGTCCATGTACGAATACACACGAGAGGCGAACTCGTACGTTCGTTGCGGCCGGCGAGGAGGCCAGAGGAAACGTCGAAGTGGGTGGAGGTAAAAATCTTTCTCTCCCACTCCCGGAGCCCTCTCTTGTTCTCTCCTTCTCTCCTTTTTGCCTGGCGATCGTGCCAGAGCTCGCGTAAGAGAGAGACTATACGATGGTGGTAGTTTCTAAGGAAAAGAAGGGGCGCCGTTCCCCGAGTCGAGTTGCGCAGTGCAGCCTGCGCGAAAAATTCAACATCGCCGATGAAAAGAGAGAACAGGGCCGGGGAGACAGAGAGCAATGAGACGATTCTTTCGCGCCCTCCTTTTTCTCTCGCTCCATCGTGCGCTCATTTTTTTCACCCTTCCGCGCGCGCGGCACGAAAATTTCAGTCATTGGACATCGCCGATCGATGCGCTGAGAGCTCTCAATAATAAGGTGTACGCCGAGGACACAGGCTGAAAATTCTATCGCGTGGCTAATTATCTCGCGACCGCCCGCATTTCCAATCGGCCATATATATATATATATATATATATATATATATATATATATGTATCGAGATAGGACACGCGAGAGGGTTAAGTCCAGAGAAATGTCCGATTCGTCGGGGATATATATATGCGCCGCGGTGTGCATCGGAAAATGAACGAGATATTGAATGTAACGTCGAAGGGTGAGAATCCCCTCTCTGACCGCTTCGGATATCTAATATGGCGTCCAACGACGAGACCGGAGGTGGAGGCCGCACATTGCCGATAAATTAACCCTTATTTCCTATAGGGTAATAACACGACACACCTACAGCCTAGAGTCTGTTGCTTCCAGGCCCGCCACCGCTTTGCAGCTCTTCTCAAGCGTGCACGCTCCGAGGACAACCCACCGAGCGATCGGGTTACCACCCACCCCGATGTACACCGACTTTGCCAGTCGTTTCGTCGCCGCACCAGTCCACGTGGACATGTAATTCGCTCCATCAGAGAATCTTCTCAGAATCGGGCCAATTCCTTTGCCAATGAACTCAAAACAAAAATTGACGCGAAAATCTCTTTCACTTATAGATATCTAAAACCTCTCTCGTACCTCGAAACCTTTACATTAAATTTTTCATTTGTTTCTTCCCTCTATTGCTCATTTCAGGCAATTTTCATTTAATACGAAACATTTTTTAAAACATTTTATTCTCTCTTTTAAATACTAGCAACTGCGCGATGACGTTCACGTTTCGCATTACGTTTCGCAAATTGACGCGAAAAGCTCAGTCTCTTTCACTTATAGATATCTAAAACCTCTCTCGTACCTCGAAATCTTTACATCAAATTTTTCATTTGTTTCTTCCCTCTATTGCTCATTTCAGGCAATTTTCATTTAATACGAAACATTTGTTAAAACATTTTATTCTCTCTTTTAAATACTAGCAACTGCGCGATGACGTTCACGTTTCGCATTAGAAAATATGTTTCTGAAGTTTTGGGAATGCACGTTATAGCATCAGTTAATTTTAATTCAGGTAGAAAATTGATGAATCGCTTACGCCTCGTTGCCGACGAAAATGATTCAACCCTCGTTCATTATATGCAATGTCTACTAAAATCCGAGACAGGTATAGCCGCAAGATATACACGTGGAAATAGAGAGAGAATCCCTCTTGAGTTTCACAAAAGAGTACGGGAATTAATCAACGTGAGAGAGAACCCGTAAGAATATATTTTACACCCCTTTCCCTTTTTTTCTTCACGCACACGCATCCCTCGTTCGTGATTAATCCGACGAACGGAGTCCCGTTGACGCACGCACGCCGAGCCCAGTCCATCACGAACGTGACTACTCTCCTCTCTTCAAGATCTCCGGATTTCTTACCTTCGAGTATAACACATACTCGAAATTAACAATAACATAATTATCATTTTTCCCACCAATATTTTTTTCGATAGAATCTTTCAATGAAAATCTCTATTTTTTAAAATTTTTTTATCAAAACTGATGTTATTTTTTTATCGTTTCAACGATATATATATTTTCATATAAAAATTATTGTGGAGCATATAGGGCAGAGTGTGTAAAAAAAATTAAAGGGTTAAGAAAATAGGAAACAAATGCATAGATTTTGCGTTCGATGAGTAAAAGTAAAAAGGCTCGCGTATAGATGTGTTCCCTGGCAAGAGAGGGCTGAACAACGGCGCATCCCCAATTAGCATTGTCCCATTGACATGCATATATGTGTTTTATTCGCACCGTGAATTCTCATCTCCGGCTTTTTATTTCCGGATCTCGATGACGTAATAACTTGGAGGACTCGCTGACACGTATTTCGTCGCCGCTAAGGAGCCCTATCTGGATTCCTTATTCGATTCTGTCACCCTTTTCCTCGCTTATGCATGAGCATATATCGCTTTGCGCATTCATTCGTACAAAGTACGAGGAATCCGGCGTTCCTCGCACCTTCACCCGGATTGCGGCCGCGAAGCGCGTACACAGTACATATTTTATTTGTGTTTTGGTTTTTCGGGGCGGAACCCGGAAGAGCCTTTCACCATTCTCGGTGGCACAATTGCCCGTATTGCGAGCCCAGAACCCGAGAATCTCCACCTCCCTTCTCTCCATAATCATTCCATTTCCTCGAGCCATTCTACCCGACTGTGTCTGTCGTTGCCATCAGGAATTCGATCTCACCTTTTTATAAAAAAAAATTATTCAATATCGAGCACACATATATATAGCTGTTCCATCAAGACATTTTTTCCTCTTTTCTTTTTATTCTCTCATTCTTGTCGAGGAAAAAATTTTCCGCTCTCAATCGTCGCGTGTCCCCGCGAGGAGATCGCGTGAGGAGAACAAAAACCCTCTCTGACCCATGAAATGCTCGTGCAACTCCCTTCTAACGAATTCGCGAATGCACAAACGACTCCGTGTGGTACCGCGTCCAAACTCTTTGAATACACGTTCGTTGTTTATTTTTAAAAAAGCTCGAGTTTACGTAGACCGAAGACAAAACTTGCCTCAAGCAAAAGAAATCGTGCAAAAACGTGGAGGCCATAGGAAAAAAAAGTATAATTTCTCGTATACCAAAAGTTTTCATTTTTCTTTGCTCAATTTCGTATATAGAGCTCGGCGATCGTTTGTTTCTGTAATATATATTGGACGATCGTATGGGGAGGGAGGATCGTCGATGGAATAAGTGGAAAAGAAAATAAAAGTTGGTGAGGAAAATTAGGAACGCGATCCGGGAGGAATTTTTTGGCAAAGGGAATAAGCGTGGGAGGATGAGGGAAGCTAGCTGTTGCAGGAGAGAAAAGAAGGTGATATAGACCGAGGAGAGGATCGAGGGTGAAAATTAAAGAAGCGCTAAGCAAGGCGCTAAACTGAAGAACCACTTGTTGAACCGTTCGGGTGGCGGTGGCGGCGGGGGTGGCGTTGGTGTCTTCGTCTGGCTTTCTCTTTCTCATTGCTTGTGTCGGGGTATTGCGAGCACGAAGGTACCCGCCGGGACAGAAGGGCGAGCGGAAGAGCGAGGGAGAGAGATCGAGAGGAAGCCAAGCGAGAAAAAGTGAGAGGCAGAGTCGCGAAAGGAGGAGGCGGGAAGGCCAACTCTCACGGATATGCAGATGAGGGGAAAATCCCTGTGTAACTAACTTCTAACTTTAACCTGTAACGGACTTCCGCGTGTTACCGCGCTCCCAACTACCAGACGCGGAAAGAGAGAACGCCATCAACTGGAAATTAAATCTTATACCCCTCACCACCGAAACCCTTCCGCGCTTTTAACGCTCCATGAGAAAACAACTAAAATCTCGTTTTTCTTGCCCTCGCTCCTTCAGACCTGCATCGCTATTTATTTTTCATGCATTTTATATTTTCAGCGCATTATCGTATAGATTTTTCATCTTTCAATTCTTCACTATGTCATGTACAAGTGATTTCTTTGTTTTTTAAGGGCAAAACAATAATAAGTACTTTTTGCATTAACTCTTTTTTGTCCAAGGGATAACAGAAGGTATACCAATATTTTTTTCTATATATACATCGAAGAAAATGTAAAAGATGGAGAAATTGGAACAAAAAGATCTTTTTTCAATCTTTGTTCCAACGGTAAAAATTTTATTGGATTGTTCTCAAAAATACTGAGAGAAAATTGGTAAAAAAATGGTTTTTTTTCTTTCGTTCGATTTGTCCTCGCGTTTTATGGAGCGAGGAAAATACGATTTTTTTCCCCTCTCTCCTTCCCAACTTTTTTTCCTGCCGAATCCTTGAGACACCCCTAAAGCCCGGGAAGAGCTCCTTTAAAGCGAAGAAAAGGACGCCTGGCGCCGAGACGACGGCGACGACGAGTCTCGACCCAGATAACTCCGCAGCGTCTCGTCGGCGAGTCTCATCTCCCTCTCTCTCTCCCTCTCTCTCTCTCTCTCTCTCTCTCTCTCTCTTTCTCTCTTATTTCTTATTCCTCTCTTTTGCACTCTCCCCGAGCTCCGGATCCCACCCCTTTATTCCACTCGGTAGCGGCGGACTCGCCTTCACCCTTTTTCTCCAATTCTCTCTCTTACATACCCTTGGGGTAGGTTTTTGCCCATTCTCTTCGAACGGGACATACGTGTTTTTACCGATTCGGGAAAACTACGCGAGCCCCCCCCCCCTCCTCTCCCCTTCCTCCGAGTTCAACGAATTTTATGTACATATCTTCGTAAATAGAAAATTAATTGAAATCGTTAGAGAAAAATAATGCATTCATTGTATACCAAAAAAAAAGTAAAAAAGAATAAAATCGTGAATATTCTGTCAAAGAAAAAAAAAACAAATACGTTTTGGGAAAAATTTTTGGATTTCATTGGACAGTTTCGTTCTCGCATTCGGCTGCGATTGTCATTTCGTTGGATTAGCATTTCACTTCAGCCATGTTGTTTTCGCATTTTTCCGCGCGTCAATTGCACGTCTCGTCTCTCCATGATAAATTAAGTCAAAGGAGAAACGGGGGAGAGGGGCGGGCGAGAGAAAGAGAGAGGAAGGAGCGATAGAATCTTGAAGGGCCGTCATTGGTCGAAGGGCCAGCGACCTCGACGAGGTTCTCCCTCGTTTCGAGTGCGCACACAGGCTCGGGGGCACACACGTACTTTCTGCGCTCGCGGTTATACAGGAAGGTTTTATCGCAAAATGCGAATCTACGGACGTCTCCGTACGTTCGTTCTGGCCGACTCGGATACGCCGAGTGCGAGCGAGACCGGGGAGGGGAGACGAGGAGAGAGAGAGAGAGAGAGAAAGAGTCTCAACCAGCATGCACATGCACCATGTGCATCAAATGCAGCGCAGCGACCATTTTGAATTCATACGTCATGTGTCTCTCCCCTTCGTCGGGCACTCTCTCCGTATTTTTATATTCCTCCATTAAGTCCCATAGATCCATATCCAGACTTGTACGCGCGTCCCATTGCGGCCGCAGGGCGGACAAAGGTAACGAGATTCAGCGAATGCGTTACGAGGCGTGGATTGGAAAATAAAACGTTTGAAAAGACGCTCGCGTGATAAAAAAAAAGGTAGAAGAAAGAAAAATAAAGAGAGCGGCTAAAAACTTGGCGATATTTACGGAGAACTGTATAGAGCTTTGTAACTTTTTTTTTCTATCGAAAACTGCAGACGTCGCGAGCGATAAAAAATTCATCGGCCTTTTTCAATTTGCTTCCACGCCGATCCGCGTTCGCTGTCGATCAAAGTTCGGTGGACGGAGAATTAAAAAGTTTTGGAAAAACGTGAGGAGGCGGAAAAATATAATTCGGGCGTTATTCTCGTGGGCGCGCTCTCGCTTTTTATTTATCGTTAATCACGGGCGGTCGCGACAGAGAACAACGTCAGCCGCGAAATCGCGTAACCCAATCTTGTCCCGGGCATCGGGTTATATCGCGTTTCGCTAAATTGTTCAGCGCTGGGTGTTATGAGTGAACTTGATGGAGGAGAGAGAGAGAGAGAGAGAAAGAGAGAGCGTGGGCGGCGGGCGAAGGAGATTGCGTGGGCTGAATTTCGGAGGGTTGAGCGAGTTTTCTCTCCGGTGCTAAGGTAAAAGGTTGTCTGGGGCGTCGTCTAGCCGTGTCTATCGATTATCTTCCAGCTTTGTCCGTTTCGCGCAAAAACCGTGTTCTTATCGTTACTCCCGCTCATTCTTTTTTTTTTCTTTCTTCTCTTTTGTCCCCGAGCACACTTTTTTCCGCACACCTTCGGTCCCTCGCTCGCTCATCTCTCTCTCTCTCTCTCTCTCCCACGCTTCGGAGGTTCCTCACCTCGGAGCTTGCGACCTCCTCCCTCAAATTTTGTCATCCATAATTCCTGCGATTTGAAGACACATCCCGGAGCTCCTGACCTGTCGCAAGCTTCGAGACAAAGCGTGTTATTCTCTCCCACCCTCCGTTATTTCGTCACTCCGAAAAATGATTCAAAATTTGAGCGAGCGAAAACCCAAACTACATATAATCTTTATTCCCGAAGCATAATGGAAGTGTATATAATGGTCTCGAATCGTCGATTTGGGGAGAAAAAGCTCAGCACGAGAGAGAGAGTCTACGCAGAATTCTGGGTCTCGCGGTGGTTCGGAACGAGCTTTTTTCGCCTCTTTCGTGCGAAAGAGAATTGGATGGGTAGGCGGACGGGTCGTGACCTAGGCCGTCTTGAAGGGCAGACATTTTTTAATCGATAAACCCTCCCCCTGCCTTTCCTCTCTCCCCCGCACGCTCGTTCCCTTCAATTCCTCGTCCCTGTTTCGTTGTACCTCTCCCGTTTTTTTCTTCTCTTTTCTGGCCGGGTACACGCACGCAGCGACACACGCAGATCCAGCTCGGCTGCGGGAAGAGGGTTGAAGGGTTCGCTGACGGGAGGACATTACCGGAGCAGAGGGAGAGGATTCGAGGCTAGAAACCAGAAAAGAGAGGAAAAGAGGGTGAACACACGTCAGACGCTCGAGACATGCTCTCTCTTTCTCTCTCTCTCTCTTTCTCCCTTTATTTTATCAATCCACCTCTCGCTCTTTATCGCGCTCTCTGTACGTATATTCGTCCTCATCGGTCGCGCCCGCGCTTCCCCCGCGACTCACATACACCGTCAGCCTAAATAGAGGCCCATCCCTTAAAGCGGATAACCTCGAAAACATTGTTAAAGAGGATGGATCTCCAAGAAAATACCAAAAATTACTCAAAAACACTTTTAACCCTCTTTTTTTTCTATTTTTATCTCGTTATTACGGATGTATATTATATTTTGACATTTCATTTTCTTTTATACAGTATACTCTTCGATTACGTACTATCGCTGTCCTACATATTATATGTTCGAACTCCGACGCACTCTTTGGAATTTTTTCAAAATTCGCCGATTGATTTTTGCCGTGAGTTTTCCCGCGGTGAAGTCCACGGCGCTCGCTCACGCCGAATCGTTCGTTTTCTTAAAAAATTCAATTATCGGGAGCGTACGGGCGGGTTCTAGAAAACTTAGAGATGGATAAACAAGTCGCTCTGCTATCCTTCGAATCGAAGGATAACGTTGCCCGTGTCCTGGAGTGCCGTTGGAAAAATTTGCAGAATGGGCGGATCGCGAGAAAAGTCGGGGAAATTCTCGAAAGCGAGAGAGAAAGAGAGAAACGAGGCGAACCGCGCGAGAGGGAGAAGAGCGAAGGTTTGCGAGGAGAAAAAGGGCAGCGAGACGAGCGAGGAGCGAGAGGGTAGAAAAAATATTATTTTTCCATTCTTGCCCGGGTGGACGATGATAGCGGGACGAAATACGGGAGGAGGACATAGGCGGTTCGGCTCGAGCTCTATTTTCTGAAAAAATAACGTTACTTCGGCTCGTTTGCCTGTAGGGTTGTGTTTCTGGCGCGAATATTCCATTTTCCCTCGTCCTACGTGTGCCGATATAGAGAGTACACTTTGCCTTTCCTTTTTTTACCTCGCTTCCTCTCTTTTTTCATTATTTTTCGTTATTCCCACTCGCTCTCGCGCCGTCCTCCCTTATCGTGTCTTTCTCTCTTATCATCTCTTTTCTCTCCCTCTCCTCATCTTTGTATTTCATCGTCACGCTCCTCCGGCAGTGGCTATAATTTCCAAAGATAAACAGACCTCTTTTTCGGGACACGAACGTACCTCTGCAAAAATATATGTAGTTTTTCTTTTTCTTCTTTGAACGAAGAATTTAAAAAGCTCTTTTTTATTCTCATACGTTTTAACGTGCTCCGTGTAGTATTCGCGACCTCCAATACGACGTTCTCTCTCTCTCTCCGTCTCCTGTTTATTATCGTTGTTGTCATTATATCGCGGTACCTTAGTATTTATTATTGTAATGGCGCTTGAACGCGCTTCGACGGACTCTCGATTGCAACAGACTAAAATTAATGATTGTACGTGTACAAGCACGTGTCTACCCGAGGGCGATTCAAGTCCGCGCGTCATTTCCAATCATTCGGTCAGATTTACGCGTATACGCGCGCGTTGCGTTTACCGATCGCGAATTATACGCTCGCCGAAGTCGAAGGTGTTGGCTCGGGTGCGAAGAAAATAAAAACTCGATGCTCAAGAAATTGTCAGGCATTTGAGAAAATCTATATTTGTATATACGGGTGACAAAAGAAGATACTTTGACATTTTATACATAATATACAGCAATAAGATTTATGAGAAAGAAATTAATTTTACGAAATTTTTTTGGTCCAGACGAAAAAAAAGCAATTTGGAGGCTCGATCGCTTGTTTGCAATATTTTTTAATGAATTTTCTCTTTGAGGAAATTTCATTTTTAGGACGTTAGGAGCTGTAAAAAAGTTGGAATGGATATCACTACCCTCTCGGTAAGTGATCATCCCTCGAAAAGCTTCGGAATTTCGACACCAGAGGGGGTTGAAGAGACAAGATCGAAACCCCTGTGTATTTTCAACCCTCCACAGTCACCCTCGTAGCTCTCTGCATTATCCACTAGGGGTAAATTTGTTCAGGAGATTCACACCCTCTGCTTCCGTTGCGTTTGCCAAAAAATTTCACGGGCTCTCTCCCCAATCGTGACCCGCCGAATCGCGCGGTGGTAATTTTGAATCTTCCTTAACCGACTCATCAAATTCTTACCAACGGCGAAGCGAAAAATATGCACTAAAAATTTCAAACGAAATAGAGAAAAAAAATCATAAAAATGATAAAATATGTCATTTATTACGATGGTACATATGTCAATTAATGACTGTACACTGAGAGAAATTATTATGGTAGATTTTATTATGAATAATATAAAACTGACAATTATAATGACTAAATATTGGAATTATAAATATATCTTTATAGTAAAACTAAATATTTCTTGGGCCTGGATAAAAATGTGCTAAAACCTAATATAGTACACTAAAAAATTTCGCAGTGTTAATCAAATTGTGTTTGGTGTTTGGTAAAAGATGTTGAGCGGTGTTAAAACGGGGTTAAAAATTGATATTTTTAGCAACAAAGATGGGCAGAGCTCGATACTTTCCTGTGAAAAATGAAAATTTTTCAATAGATGATATTTATTGCACCATCGATGAGCATCGCCTATTGAAAAATTTTCATTTTTCACAGGAAAGTATCGAACTTGGCCCATACTTGTTCAGCAATAATACTTTATCAACATCTCTAGCAGTCCACTCTATTAAGTGGCAATAAGGGGACGAGAATGAACGCGAAAAATTTAGTATTAGGCATACCTGAGCTAAATCTTGGCATACCATAACATTATTTTACGATTCATTATCTGAATATCATTGAGGAAATTGGTCGTCTAGTGTAATCTTTTGATAATCAGGTATATGAGGGGAAGCATAATTATATCAAGAAACTGATACTTAAATATAAAAATTTTTGAAACATTGGCAGAACACTTGCTACTCATCAACATCAACGTTACATGCATTATGAAAAAAATTAGTATACAAAAAATTATTTTAAAAGAACAAGTCTTCATAGTAAATTATTCTACATCAGGGTAAATCTCTACACTCGGAGAGAGAAAAACAAAAAAATATTCATGAACTTGCTGATATGGAATTTTTTACGAACAAAATTGCATATAATGTGCATGAAACTTACAAAACATCGAAACTTACATTATTCCAATATATTATTTATATTATTGAGTTGCTTAATCTGTATTTTATTGCATTTTTATTCGCACCGAGTGGTGTTAGCAGAAATAGTTTTACTTTATTACTTTTATGCACTAAATGGTGTTTATACTGCGGTGTTAATTATTTGCACTGATCAAACACAGCATATCAAACCACATGTATTAATACCATATGCCATTCTACACCAAATGGTGGGAACTATATAGACCAAGAATTGTGTTAAATTAACACCATTTTAACACCAAATTTTTTACAGTCATACCATTAAAAACAATTTATACTTATGGATAGGATCTAAAAATACATTTAATTCTATAAAACCAACAGAATATTTGTGAATTTATATATTAAAAGTATACTATTCTCTCAGTGCAGTGATAAGGAAATACACAAATTATTAACCAAACAAAACAAAAGAATGATAACAACTATAAAAAAAAAATACGGGAAATATTTCTTCATATATGCCGAATCATCTATAATTAGCAATTTTCTTCAATACGATTAAGCAAAAGAAGAGAGGCGAGGAAAAAAGTTGGATGAAAAAAAGGAGATGATCGTATATCCTCGGACTTTTCACCTCGCGTAATGGCGAAAATAAAAGTAAAATATGCAATTGACGTCGGGTGGACGGGAGGGGAATCCGGATTGAACCGTGGGCCAGAGATCCAGGGTGTCACGCCGTAAACGCGGTGATCGTCGATATTAGAAACGAATAGACGACGCGAGCGACTCCCGTTCCGACGCACTCGAGGAATTCATTTGCAAGTCGATACCTCGAAAATGGGGGAACGTCGTCGTCGTTGTTGCGAGACGAAGAGAAATCGGCGACGCGACGAGAGCGTTTCTCGTGTACGCAACGCAAGCGCTGACCCTCGTACCTTTTTCACACTCTCGAGCGAACCAACACGAGCAGCGATAACTCGCGCACAGCCTCCGCAATCTTCGATGCAAACTGAGGTTAGAAGTTACCTATCAATCACCCGGCTTCGTCATTGAACCGGTGTGTAACCCCGCGTTCATGAGAGCTGCCTCGTTCGTTTGCACGGATCTCGACACGAGCCGTTTCACGCGAAAGCGAATCTCGAGATCCTCTATATAGCACTTTTTTTTCATCCCAAATGTTTTTCTAATCGTTCAGCCTCGCGTTTCTATATTCTCCAGTACGGATTTACGAATCCACTTGATGTCAATTCAGACTTTTTATACTTCGTCCTGTGATGATCAATTTTAATGTAACGTTGTTCTAATTTTCTTCAATTCTATATGACTGCTTACTAAATTTTGATGGAACGATCAAATATATTATTTTCGGCCGATTATAGTTGTTATTTCAATCTAAATATAGATATGAAATAAAATAAACGTCTATTTAACCTGGCAAAATATATAATTATTATAGTAACGAAATAATGATCAAATTTCAACAGAATCTTTTCTCAGTGACGTTTGTAAATTTTAAGGTTGAATTTTTTGAACTCGTCACTATATGTCCAACTTCACGACGTCCCAATTTGTTTTTGTAGGTCGAATTTTTCGATGGACTAGCCCATAGATTTCGCAATCGATGTTAATGACAATCGTGTTCCGCATAAACATCGTCTCGTATACTGTACTTGGAATAATAATAAAAAAGGATTGAAAAAATTGAATAAAAAAAAAAGGAGAAAAAAAATCTCGCGCTTGTGTGCGCGGTTTATGTCAATAACTGCGCTGAGAGGACTTTCCACCGCGCTATTCACGCAAGAGTCTTGCAGAATTTTCCGCGGTGGGACGCGCGCTGCCTCTTTACATCGATATTTATTCGTACGTCTTCAGACACACTTTGACACTTGATGCAAAAAAATTTATAGCCTGGAAAAGAAAAAAGAAAGAGATGCAGAGACCCCCGGTCTTATATACATATATATTTTATTGCGCTTTCCGCAAGATTATAATTTTAGGCTCATGGACTCGTCCGCGATCTCTTGCAACTTTATATCTCTCATCGACTGTTTATAGAAAGAATTAAAAAATTCCACACAGACTCGCTGTGAATTATTAACGAAAGAAAAAAATTATTAACGTTATTTTTTACTCGCACGATTGTATGTTTTGCGTGCGTATTTTTTTCTTCTTCTCCCCATTCGAATTTGTACGGAAAAATCGCAAGGGCGCGAATCTCATCGCTGGTTTTATATAATTGATGTGCTTGCTGGGGATAGACCAGAAACGCGTCTTCTAGTCGCGCCCGGTTCCGGTTTCCGGAAGACATTTTTCTTTCCTCCGCGCGGCGTCCCGCGCTCTGCTCTTTTTCTCCCCTCTCGGTTTCTCTCGAGATTCTTTCTCGCGCGTCGCTCCGAGGAAGAGATTTTTCCAAAAGCGAGGAGTTCTTCTGTGTCCGCGAATGACTTATCGACGGATTTAGGGTGAATTTCCCCGTCCTCTCGATTAATACTTTTTTCCCGATATAAAAGCCGCAAAAAGTACAGTTGCGTTGCACTTTTTCCATGCACAAACGTTGTCGTACTTGACGAAACGCTCAAAAAAATTGCAAGAATTCGAGAGATATAAAAAAAAGGGACATATAAAGGGCCGTGTGCACGGATTGGAAAAATATTTTCGGTTTTTACGAAAGTCGTCGGCGTCGGCGGTGAAGAAACGGAAAGATGATTCAGGAGAAAAGGGTTAATTTATAGATGAGGGAAAAGGAGAGAAGGAGAAAGAGAGAGAAATGAAGGAGCAGAGGAGAGAGGAATGAAAAGGTATATATATATATATATATAGGGAATATAAGAGCGAGCGACAGAGGTGAAGCCGACGCTCAAAATTCCGGGCGGTGCCTTTTGTCGTGACTGTGCTCGAAAGGGGGAGAGCAAACATACGGAGCACGCACACAGGTGCCTTTTTAATACGTATTCACATACAGAGATATCGGGAGGACGCGGCGGAAGGATCAACTTTGGTGTATCCGCCGTGAGCAGGCGAAAGGATCAAGGCACGTTCGCTACTATGTTCCGCGGAAGCCTGCTCTTTCCTCCGCTTCAGCCTCTTCGTTTTATCTTTTTGGCGCTCTTTCCTCTCCCGGCGAGCCGCTAACCCGTTTTTTTTTCCGCCGCTTCTAATTCTCTCGATATGTGAATTTTTTTTCTCTCTCTTGCTTTTCCTCATCCTCTTATTCTCTCCGGCATTTTGAGGTCTCCCCGACGATCGGCGTCCACCGAGAGAGGCATCAATCTCTCGTCAAACCTGAGAATAGTTCGGCGCGCGCGTAGAAATGCCAATCCTCGAGGAACCACGCGGCTTTAATCTTCCCTTTCTCATTCCCCGCGCTGCTTTTCGTCTTCCTCTCCTTTATTATTCTCTCCTCGTGACCGAGCTATTCCGCTCGCTCGCAGAAACCCGAATCACCTCTCCCGCTCCAAAATTTTTGCATTCTTTTGACGCAGGAATTCGGAATCGACCCGAATATCCTCGCGCGTTTCGAAATTGGAGCACGCACCGTCCGATTCAATTTTTTTCGATCGCTCCAACGAATATGATTTATTCGCCAATTTGTTGACGATTCGTGGAACAATTCTCGATAACAATGCCCGCACCGTCGGTCATTTTTACATTTATTCGGAATCCAGAGGGAAATTGGCGAGTCAACAATGACGATCTTTCACTCTCGAAAATGATTTCCGAGCGCGGTATATAATCGTGAACCGGACAGGCGCGTTTATTTCACCGAGATAAAAAGAGGCGAAAAAAGCCCGACAATGGCGATTTATAGCGAATAAAAAATAAAGCGCGGGTGCGCGATGACAATTAAAAATCTGTATGTAATCCGTGAGGCGATTAAAATATTTTTTCCTGCCGAAATTATGAATAGGCGAGGCATATCCTGTTCTTTTTCCCTCTCGCATTCTGAGCTCTCGTTTCCATGTCCCATCGGCACATACTATATAGGAATAACGACAAAAAAGGAGTGGAAAAGAGAAAACATTGTCGCGAGAATGCCACACACCGTGTGGCCAACGACGCGAATCGCGCGCGCGCAAAATTTTATGATGTAATTCACGTTGGGGAAAAAAATGATGTGAAACAATGGGCGACCCGAAACATTGTTCGCTCTCATCATATTTCATTCTCCGGCTCTTTCTCCCTTTTCAATATATATACTCTCTTTTTTTCTCCTATTATCAGTCGGCGATAATAAAATTGTGCATGCAAAACGCTCGAAAATTGGGCTTAGCACGATGAAACAAATAAAGCACGAAAAAAATACTTTTGGCCATTATAATATACTAGCAGATTATAGTGGCTCGGGCGCTTCGCGCCCTTGCGGCAATAAGAACACTTATCCAAAATCCGGTTTTTTTGGATTGTTTAGAATGAATT
>JAPYYW010001129.1:0-33716 GCA_030522545.1 Cremastinae sp. A BG-2022a
TCCTACAACATATGTGAAAACCGAATCGAAATATCAATTTTTCTGGCTGAAATGTTGAAAAATTCAAGTGTAACGCTTCAATTGGACGTCGCTGTAGATCTCTCGAGCAGACTCGTTCAAACATTCGTGTTAACTTCTTGTCCTCGTTATGCGAATTAAGGGTGTTTCTACTTTACAGTTTGTTCCAAAAGATGATAAATTCAAGAAGTGCTTATATTATATATGCTGTTTTGAACGATTATATATTTTTTAAACTTCGATTAGGCTAACAAAAATATTTTTCTTGTTACCTACATAGAAAATCAGATTTATTTTTACGTCATACTAATTGATAGATGATCATATTTCATAGTCAATGCAATGTGCTCTTTAATGTTAGTAATTTTTTGCAAGAATCCTTTTTGATATTTCAAAATTTTTATCAATTCTTATAAACTGATAACACTTCCATAAATTGTTCTTCCAAATTTCATTAAAAATTGACTTTTTTGAGTTTAATGGGGTATGAACACTCTTAAAAGCCCTGTAAATATAATTGAGTGCGAATTACTTGTTTAAAATAATTTTTCGATTAAGAATTAAACGTTCAATTGTGAATTCAAATTCAATGAATTGAGAGAGTACGAACTGAGTGATTTTCTTTTATAAAAAATCATCGATAATTTTGAACACACGTAACATACATTATAATAATATCTGTTATGCTTGAAAAAATCCTTTTCCGAGGACAGGAGAGGTTGATTTTTGAACTATATTTCGCGATGTATACCTGCGGTTGGTTAAGCAAAGGAGAAATAACGGAGTACAAGGGAGCGAAGTAAACAAACGTCAAACTCGCCGTGGCACGTGTTGATATTTCAACGAGACATCAAAAGCCGAACGAATCCATAATTCCCCGAGTTAAAATTTCTTCGTTTCGCTTCGTGTCGCTGCCAGACTCTCGTTTTTTTTCTCTCAAACTTCAAATGATTACAAATTTTTATTTATCTCTGAGTTTCTTACTTCCTGGCGAGACGTTTCCTGAATAAATCTGCAAGTTAATATAATTGTCTCATTAAAATGAGTCAAAGTCCCGACCGAATTGTACGAACAAAAGAAATTCGAGATTTCATTGTTTTGACGGTATACGAAATGAATTTTTATTCTCGTAGATGAGATCGAGGATGACATTTTCGATTCCCAAGGTCACGGGCAATCTCTCCAAGCGCGAAAAAAGCGCAGCAGGGCCGCTTTTTCGCACGCTCAGGTCTACGAGCTTGAAAGGAGATTCGCCGCTCAAAAATACCTTTCTGGCCCGGAGAGGGCTGATTTGGCGAGAGGTCTCAAATTGACTGAGACTCAAGTCAAAATTTGGTTTCAGAATCGAAGGTGAGCCATTAATTTTTTCGAACGTATCATCGATACGTAGTCAAACGATATACAGTTTTTTATATAAAAAAATAAAATGTAAATTAATAAATTTTGCAATTTAATAAAGCCTTCTTCATAAATAATATAAATTTAAAGACACGAAAAATCAATATAATATAAAAAATTGAAGCATAATTTTCATATGATTTATAATTTAATAGTTCTCCCAAAAATTTGATGAAAAATGATAAATATAATAAAATCTGGCACTCTTCGATGAAAGTGTGAGATACTTTACGAATGATTTTAAAGTTTACTCTGTAAATATATATTCTTCTCAATCACAGAACGCTAATAATTTCTCACGAGACTCTGGCTTTGATCGAATTAACAGTTTTTACTGATTTAATCGTTATAAAATGATACTTGACATTTCGTTTACAGAAAACAGAAAACGTACAAAAAAAAATTCAATAGTTACAATTTCTTTTCATATACTTTCAATGATTAGTTCTGCAATTCTCAATATATTTTCAATATATATTGACTATACTTTTGTTTATCGAATCTTATTGAATTTTACTAAAAAAATGTTGATTAACGAAGGTACAAAACCAAACGTCGTCAACAGCAAGAGCTCGGCGCTCTCGTGAGTTCGAGTACTGCGAGGCGAGTGGCTGTGCGAGTGCTCGTGCATCCGGACGAGCATTTGAGAGGATTGCCGCTGCGGAGCGGCGCGGGACAACTTCCGGGCCAGATCTCCTGTCCGCAAATTCATCCGAGCGCAAACAAAGCGCTCAATGGTTTCCCTTACTACTGCCTGCCCTATCATCCCTTGCTTTGTCCGCCCCTTCACTCCGCCCAAATTCAGGTACAACCAAATTTACCGACCGACATAAGCGACCAGGTGACCCACGACTCCCATATTATGAAAATCACTAGCGAAAAGTCATAAAGGTGTTCGTCCAAAAACCCACTTTTCATTCGAACGAAAACGAATAATAAATAAAAATTAACGATTTTTCGTACAAAATCGGAGAGAATATGTGAAATTTCGTGAACGGACATTTTTAGAGCACTGTTGCCCAAAAAAACATATACAGATATAATTATAAATGAAAAATAACGCATTAACATCAATTTTGAAAAATTCTGAAAGCAAATTGTCTCCGATAGTAATCGTGTATTTATTAGAGTTTAATATTAAATTTGATTTAATATTGAAATGTAATTTCATGTAGAATTAAACTTGTCTAAGGAAGATTGTGATTGTATATTAGAGTGTAAATAAATGTATAAATATTCACGTAATTATTTTTTTTTAACATCACCCCGATTTTACTTTCCGGCCGTCGTGCATCGCGTTGGGTGAATTTTCCTGTTGCAATCGTGATGGAATATCAAAATACATTCGATTCAGATTCGAATGACGAATAAATTTTCGTTTGCGACTAGCTCTGCTGGCCAAGTGTCATCACTCACGCTCAATGAATATATATTTTATACGAAATCAGAAGGGCAAAATCTCATGGAAAATATCACCTTTTTAAATTCTCATATTACAATAAAATATCCCAAAAAAAAACAAAAATGTATAGCTTGACACTTTAAATTTATAAAATAAAATTAAAATTTTTCCTTTTCTTTCACACATCTTTCCACTTTTTTCCAACTTAAAAAAAAATTTATTCGAAGTTAAGTGTTACGTCGGCATGTGTCCGACAAGCTCATTTACAGAAAAGGAAAAAAAACATGCTAATGGGTCACGATTTACGGCCTGGCGTTGCTCAACGCAAAATGTGCAACTCTGAGACTCTCCGGAGAAAAATTAAAGGGAAAAAAAAGAAATACGTATCACTCTCTCTCTTCTCTTTGACTTTCCGACGAGATCGACTTCGGAAGATTTTTGGTCAACGGTTTATTGTTTCTTGCTCGTCCCGAATAATCCGTCCCGCGAACCGAGGCGAGCTCCGAGCTTGGTTTCCCTATATCTTTTTTCCCCTCCTTTTTTTTCCTTCATTCAAGAAATCATGCCCAGTTGATCCAGAGCCGCGAAAGGCGTCATTTTTTTCTCCCTAAGTGTTTTAATAGTTCGAACTGGGTGGGCCCGACAGACATTGGATATGTTTATTCAGGACTTCAGAGTCTTCTTTTCGCTTTCTCCGTCTCTTTCTTTTTCATCCACTGGCCAGAAAGGAGTAAAAACTCCAGAAAAAAAAAACTCGCCAAGATTCCCGACACTCATATCTGCTGTAAACAAAAGAGTTACATTGCCATTTCGTGTACGAGCTCATTCATGAACCAGATTTATTCATCACTTCCGTCGCAGCTACACACTTTCATTTTTTCTTTATCTTTCCCATTAAATGATCAACGCACGAATTTTCCAAAATATTTCAACAAATACATCAATATAAATTAAAATTGAAATAAATAATATTTATTTTTTAGGGATATTCGTTCCATTGAATTAAAAAACATATATAACAATAAGTTGACTGTTGGTGACGATAATATTAACTGAAATGACGAACTTTTTGCTGGCGCTTCTGCAGTCCATTATCGAGCTGTTTACAGAAATATCTAAACACGAGCACCGGAGTCATAACTCTCGTCGAATCTAGAAACTCGTTGGAAAATAGCGGGAGTTTATGCCTACGAAGCGTCAGCCTTGCTGCAAAGTATCACGAGTTATTGGCATTAACGACTACTCCACACTCAGTAATGGATTGCCCTGTGGCTCATTTTTTGTTGAACAAAAATGTCATATCTCCGCAAAAAAATCTCGAATTTGTGACAATTGTTGGCAGTGCGTTAACTTTATTCTTCACTTTACTACTCAAGACCATATTTTAAGTTAAATTTGGCGTTTTAAAACTGCAGAAGAGTTTTTTTTGAGTAAATTTATTCCAAAATAGTCAATCTTTTTTATAGCAGCCATACATTCAAGATGAAATACGAAAAAATAATATCAAGAGTAGAGAAGTGAACAGTATACAGTTGACGTACTGCCCAATTGTTTTTATCGATAAAAAAAAGATTCAGCAAGACTGAACGATCAAAAAGTTTAAAAGTCAAAAATTGGCAGATTCCGCGAGGGTAAAAGAATCGTCAATCGTGCAGACATTTTAACGAAACTTCATCGAGTCGATAGTCGACGATTCGACGACGACAAAATGGAAGGCAGACTCGTCCGATCCGTACCTCATTCTCGAAACAAGAAAGGAACAATTTGCTGCTCAATCAGTCGACGAAACCTAATTTTCATTAGCTCTTGTTAACTCCGCGTTCTCTCTCGCTCTCTTTATTTCTCTCCGCGATCGACTTTTCTCCCCCGAGATCTCGCACCACTCGTTTCGTACCCGTACAACCCTCACTTTCTGCTTTACAACGGGATTGAGAACGGGGCTGAAAGCTTCTCACCGAAATCATCGAGAAAATGTGGCCAGCAAGTGTCACATCAACGAGAGTCCCAAAAGAGTATCCGAAAAAAACATCTCGAGCTTATTTATTTTCAATAAAAATTCCATAAAGGAAATTCGAGACTAAAAACGATTCGGGCAAATATTATTTTCTCGACTCGCGCGGCACACGGGACTGAAATTTTCATGTAAAGCAAATGTTCATTATAGCGAGGGCTATGCACGAAAGGGAGAACGAACGTCGGGGAAAAAATATATCGCGTCGGCGAGAAAAAAGCGGACGTGATTTTTTTTTCTCCATACATGCTGGCGGAGTTTATTCATGCGGTTGTGACGATTACCGATTTCACACGAGTCATTTAAGGGTGGAAAAAAAGCTCGTGGATTTTTGCGAATCGGGCTCCTGACTCTCATTTTTTTTCCTTTTTTTCTCTCGCAAGCCGTGGCAATCTCGGACACATATGAATTTAAAAGTATAATAGCGATGAGAATAAAATATTCCGCAATGATGTCCATATAGACATTTTTACGCATGATCACACATATCTTATTAATATTAAAAAATTTATTATATTTTTATTCATTAATGAACATCGATTGTTACCTATTTTTTATTCTTTATTTCTTTTCAATAATTTTTTATAGTTATTTATTACTATGTATAATATTGTACACATATTTTTTAATATAAGTATGTATATGCAAATAAGTCTTTTAAAATTGTTCGCTTTATTTGTCCACGAAACTAAATGAAACAAAGTGAAACGAGACGAATCTCAGTTTAATTGCCATATCTTGCTTGATATCAGGTGATTTCGTAATGGACGGTTGCGACTAATTGCCAGACAGACTGGTGAATCTTAACGAGTTATTTCATCTAATTTTCGAGGATTTCGTGACAAAAGTTTCGCATTCTTTTATCATGTCACAGTGGTTAATTTTTTTCAGTCAAGTCGTTTTTCTCGTCTTGTTATCTCAGCCAGTGGGGTCTTGAAGGATCTCGGCCGTGCGCGCGTGTTTTTCCAAGGAAAGCGATTGAATAAAGGCTCAAAGAAGTCCCCTTTAACTTGGCCCGACATAGTTCGCGTGACGATTCTCGGGTCGCCCTGGCAACGAGCCCGCGATTTGGGCGCGTGTCGTGATAAGAAGAAGAAGAAGAAGTCGCGAAACGAGCTTGTCTGCGTGTGCGGATAAGTGACTATATACTCCTATCGTCGCCGAGTTTTTCTCCTTCCCAAGGCTCAACGGATTGGCTACATTTTCTGACAAGAATTTAACCGTCGAATTTCCTCACCGTTCGCGTTCATCGTTTACTTTTTATACACGCAATATACAAAATTATGTTACAACTTTTCTTATTATGATGAATTTGAAAAAAGTGTGGATGTGGAATAACATAATGTTTAAAAAACAGTTGAGTTACGTTTTTAAAACGTCAAAAATTAGCGTTTTCTGTATATACAAAATTGAAGTAACAAAATATAAAAATGAATGAACTTTATCATGTAATCTTGAATGAAATTTTTAAGAATGTATATGTTTCAAGACGATTTTCTAGTTAAACTACCTTGAAAGTGTATACACTTCTATAAAAATAAAAACCGAATTAAAATAAAATAGACATTTATTGGGATTATGAAATTCCAATAAATTTATCATTTGTCAGTGATGTTATTATATAGTTTATGCAAAATATTCGTTATTTGGATCAGAAAAAAGGATAACATGTTTCTATTTACTGCGAATCTCGCCGAGTCGATCTATGGGAAGACATTGGAAAGGTATATGTATAGTGAACATTTTTTTGGAATAAAAATAAGATAAATTGAAGAACAGAGGAAAAGCGAATAGAAAGGAAAACGCTTTTCCTTCTCTTCACCGCGCCATTCGTGGTTTTCTCTCAAAGAGGCAATTTGGCGATTTAACCGCGGCGAAGGTAAAATTGTCGAACTACCGGAGCCAATCAACAGCGCTTCATGCGAAGACGCTCTTGAGGCGGCGGAGCAGCCCCGCGCAACGATGTGACGAAGTAGTGCCGAGGGAAAATTCTTTTTCCGCCGTTACTTCCTCTCCACGACACAGCCAAGACCGTAATTCTCTCGAACAACCCCTACTTTTCACGAGCAACGACTAAACTAAGAAAGTCCAAAGCTAAAAAAAAAAAATAAAAAAATATATCTTCGCGAAAAAAGAAACTTTCCGGATATTCGTGATTTCCGTTAATTCTAAATAGCTCAATATTTTATCTAAAACTTATATTTCTTACTACATAACCGAATTGGGAAAAGTATTGGTACGATAGTTTTGTTGAATTATATAAAAACCAAAAAAATTGAGTATTGAATTAGTTTTTTGAATTTTTCAGTATGAATTCTTGGATTACGCCCCGAATAAGTATAAGCATTTTCGTTATCTACGAGAAACTTCCGATCAAATAGGCTCTTAAAATCATAAAATAATTTTGGATATTTCATCCCTTTCGATTTTTTCAAAAATCTTCAAGACGTGATAACTTTTAAAATAATTCATACAATTAATATTTATGAATCACTCATAATACAGTTCATTTCAAGAAAAAAGACAGATCTATCATAGTCATCTACGATACCCAGCGTGAAAAATATAGTTCTGATCGAATAAAATATCTTGAAATAAAAAAACAAATTGTGATAGGAGTAGTATAAAAATGTAGCTCTTGTTAAGTTAGTTTTTGAAAGTTAAATGGCAATTTTTTTTGAGAATAGATCGTTTCGCGAAGATCATTACTATTTTCCTCTCCAAATTGGACTAATGCTACACTTGTGATGTACACGGATCTCCATACGGATCCGAGATTGAAGATTCCGTGCTCAAGAATCTGGCGATAGTCCAACTTTGCCAGAGCATCGCGTGTATTATGTTAGCCTCTCTATAGCTTCTGTAACTCTCGATAGAAAAGCTCACCGTTTCCTCCCATCCTTCTCAATGTACATGCGTATGTAATGTTTCCTCCTTCGAGTACATATATACTCTTTACTAGCACACCACACGACGGAATATCCATTCTTACGCAAAAGCACACTTTTTGTTCTTGAGAAACTTTTTAATCTGTCTGGGTATCTGATTTTTTTTAAAATAAAAGCTTCTTCATTTTTATATCAAAATGATGTTTAAAATTTGTTTATCATTTTTTAAATAAATATTCGATTAAGCTGCTTGTATATATAATTAAATATACTTTTTACTGTAATAATTTATTTTACTATAAATATGTAGAAAAAAATTTGAATAATTTGGGATTTATATTTTCTACATCTTTTACAAAAACACACCGATGTTACCATTTTATACCGCATTTCCTTTTACCTCTCACACAATTTGGTTAACACCACAAAATTTGTTTACAGTGCAGTTTCATAGAATGTAGAATCGATTTTTAATTTTTATAAAATTGATTTTTGAAAACTATCATTAAAAGCATAAAAAATTATTCAAAAAGAATATATATGATTAATTTTCTTCATATAGAGGTTTATCGGTAAAAGATAAAACGAATTTTTATAGAGATTTTTTATCGGAATAAAATGGAGCACGAGTATATAGAATATTCCCGAAACGAGATCTCTCGAATGTATGTGCGCGCGTACTACTCCGAGTGGCACTTCAAATTATTCAGCCTAGTAGAATGCGTAAAGAAGAAAAAAAAGTATCTCGTCGTAAGGGGTCTACTCGGGCACTCTTCGAACAAATAGAAAAGACGAGCACATGCTCGGCGAAATAATCCCAGCCTAGTTTTTTTCCTACTTCATATTTTATATGTCCATACAAGGTCGTCTTTATGAAAGCGTATATGTCATGATTTTTCATCGGTGGAAGAAAAAAATAATAGTGAAAAAATTTACTATCGGATGTTTGCGACTTTGAGGCTGCTCCGCAGAGCACGGTCTCAAAGTCTATAATAAGTTATTTTTCTATCGACAGATTTATTAAATTACAACTCCATATTCACGCCAAACATTCGACATTTTTTTAAATGTCGGTTAAAGTGGCTCTTGACACGGTTTTCGAGCTTTTTTTATTTCTCTGATAGACGCCCATGTAATTGTATCATTTTTTATTACACGTTTTTTTACACAAATAAAAAAAACAACTTGAATAGAACAAAAATCCATGAACCCTCTTTTGTGTTAAAATTTATAATTTACCCATCTGAATATTCACAATCTATGTTATCAACTATTCTCAGAATAAGTGAACTGTAAAATGTTCAAATATAAATTTTAAAAGTGGATACATATTCGTTATCATTTCTGTGCCTGATAAATTTTAAAAAATTCCAGAACTTCTCTGTATGTTAATTTCAATATATTGTCTCATTTCTTCAAGAGAATTTTTAATCATACAACTTTTTATCTCTGGTTTATTATTTCATTGTTGTATACATGTATTTTTTTAAACATAATGATCAAATTCGTTCAGAAACTTGATATAAAATAATCATTTAATTATTTATTAAAATGGAAAATATGAATTAATTCATTACAATATTAAATTTTAAAAACACTAAGAAACTAAAATTGCTAAAATTATAGTAAATTCTGGGTAATTTAAAGATAACCGTAACATACATACAAGATTCTGATCTGATGCCACTTTATAATTTTAGAATGCACTTTTTATTTCAATTGTTTAAATGAAAAAGACGAAGTTTGAAAAAAAAGTCTTAACAGTTGGCCAATATACTTGGAAGGACTTAATCGGTAGGATCGCGAGTCAATTATTTCGTTACTCGTCGAGACAACGCGATTCTATAAATATGCGCAAATTACGAAGAGAGGAGGCAAGGGAGAGAGAGAGAGGGAAGAAGGAAAGTGCGGTGAGGAGCGGCGTTTTAGCAGCCATTTTGGAAAAATAAACGAGATCTCGCGCGCGGAACCAGATGACTGCCTCGCGGAGGAAACTCGCCGTCGGAGTGACAGCCGTTCCTACTGATTGTTATTCAATTTACATTTACGCTTCGGTTTTCGTTTCGATAGTCTACACGGTCGTTGAACGCTTTTCGTTTCTCCGTTTCTCAAACCTCGTCCGCATATCAACTCCCCGTCCTAATATTTTTTAATCGTTCAATCAGCCTAAAGAAAGTATACAAAAATATTTTTCCTCTTGGGGAAACTGAATACTCGTCGATTTATATTTAATTTTTGAATAAATTTAAACATGAAAAAGAAATTACGCGAAACCTAAAAAAATACTGTTCAAATATATTTTTTACAAAATATATATGTAAAAACAATTATTACCTGAATTTTCTTACTTATCGGTTGTCGATTATATAATTCTTTATTTTACCATCTGCGAGTTTGTTTTCTGGCTTATCGACAGATAGTACCTTGCGAATCGTATGAGAAATCTGTCTGACCCTCAACGGATAAACATACTTTTCAGTCGGGAAGGTCGGTTTTTCATTGAGAATTTTTGTGCAGAGTTCGTTACCGAATTATTTGAAGAGATGGCAGGATCATCGCGATGTCCTGCGTTAATGTTCTCCCGGTGAAACGAATCGTAATGGGCCATAAATCCCTGTTGATTTTTATTTCCGACCGGCGATTTTTTTTTTCGCTATTTCTGCACAAGCCTGGTGTGTATAATCGAATAATTACCTCCCTGGGATCCTAATTAGGCCGAAGGCTCATTCGACTGCTCAGCCACAATGGAGTCCATTAAAAAATGGACTTTCTCCAAGATTCGAGCCATTATTATTTAAACAAATGTTGAAAATAATGGATATCGAATTCGTTGAAAAAAAAATCTAGGAAACAGTACGTTCTGGAGCGAAAAGTTTCGTCACCGCGAGGAGAAAGTGTGTTTGAACAGGTGAAAATTAGTGGACGAATTCTCTCGCGGACGGGTCGAAGCGAGAGAGAGAGAGAGAGGTGACGGGCGAGGCTTATCTGATCGATCGTTCAACACCTCGGGATCGTTTCAGGCCGCCCACCGAGCCGTCGCTCAAAATTTAATGTCGGCTAAATTTTCGGGGGAAGAAAAATAAGGGGACGCGAGGTCGCGCGCGACCTCCTAATCGCCCTTTGTCCAGGGTGAGAAGAAAGGTGGGCCCGATGGGCGAGCGAGAGAAAGATCGGAAAGAGATTGGTACAAAGATGTGGTGTTATTTTACTGGTGCGGGAAAAATCTTCAGGTATCCGGGGGAGTCTCAGAGAAGCTCGCGATGAAATGTCTCGCCCGCATTTCGGAGATCGAGCGTTCGAGATCGAAAAGAGTATATATTGTGAGAAAGTGGGAGGGCGAGAGCGGGCCAATCCGGTGATTATTTCATTAAGGAGAGAACTCATTAGCGGCTATCGGGCTTTCGAGATCAGGGTTAAATTTAATGAAGCGCGGCAAGAGGGCTGTCCCCGCAAGCTTGGAACGGCGAAGATAAGGGCGCGCGCGGGCTCGGCATCGATCGCGAAGACAAAAGCACGAGAGTATAGCGACACACGTTCGAGAATTAATCCCGCAGGTGCTACAAAATCTCCCTCCCTCCCTCTCCCTCTCCTTCCTTTTCGGCAGAGCCAATTGTTTTTCTAATGATCCTAATTCGAGATAATTGAAATTTCAATGCTCGCCGGGTCACGCGCGCGCGCGGACGAATTTATCTCTCGCTCTACTTTTATCTCTCGCTGATGGCGAGTCCGATCAGAGCCGAGTTGGACCTCCGCAGTGAGAGAACGTTAATTTTCCTAATAGATTAAGTAACCAATATGGATTACCGCGTTTCACATCCGTGTGAGCGCCGCCGACGCCGCCGCCGGGAGAAAAGGTCGGAGCCGGATCGAGTCGCGTCGCGCGCGCCCTGCTCGCCGTCGTCGACGCGCTCGGCCCGCTCGCTTGCTCGTGGCAAATATACGGGGATCGCGCGCCATTGTTTCACAAACAAAAGAGCGCGCGGCCGAGCCCCGAGAGCGCGGGCGCGAGTCATGGCGGCGGCTTTCTTTGAACGCCCCTCGGCCAATCGGTGAACGGCTTTAGAGCGATCGGTACGAAAGAAACTCTCTCTCTCGTTCTCTCGTCTCATGCGAGGCTATACGCGCCGTGATTGAGATTTTCTGCGAGCACCAAGACGCAAACGGCCTTTTCTTCCAAGCCAAACATCACGTTCAATCTTGCTCTTTATCCCCCGCGCGTTTTTATTCACATTTTTTACCCTCTCATCGACATGTCCGTCAAATTGATGGAAATTTATGAAAAACAAGCCATTTTAGATTCCCTTTATATATATTATTGTACTAATGTGTACAATTTTATTCATTGTGGAATCAATTATATTCGGATAATCGAGAAAGTTCTTTTTCGATATTAATTTTATTTTCCATTCTTGTCCCAATGTAAAATTCTTTATCTTTTGCTATTTTACTTCTTATTCCTCTCTCTCTCTCTCTCTCTCTTATATAGAGTATAGATTTTTTTTTCATTTCGAAATTTAAGATGCGAACCCGTAATTGTTACCTATTTTCTATTTTCTTTTTCGTTCAAACTTTGTTATAGTTTTCGCTATTAAACTCTCTTCATTTTTATTATTATTATATTTTAATTTTTGTTTTATTTTGTATTACGTATATAGTGACATTACTTTGTGAGACTACACCCCATGATTGAGATTTTCTGCGCGGACACGCCGAGAAAAAAGTATATGGCATTAGATTTTATTATAAATAAAAGTTTGACAACTATATATATACTGATATTATTATATAAAATTCAATATTTCAACGGGATCTCATCTTAAAACAATTTCATTTTACTTTATGAATATATTTAAATCTTAAATAATATTAGTATAGTTGTTACCTTGTAAAAAATTTGTGATTTTACTCTTTGATTTTTTTTACATAGAGTATACACTTTGATTAATTATTGTTAAATCAATTCGAACAACAATCGAGAAAGTTCGACATAAATAAATGTATTATTTTCATTCCAATTTTAACGTAAAAAAAATTTTTGAACAAAACGTCATCTGTATCAAAAGTTTTTATCTCTTTTTAGAGATAAGTTTTTAAGTTCGACATAAATAAATGTATTATTTTCATTCCAATTTTACCGTAAAAAAAAGTTTTTAACAAAACGTCATCTGTATCAAAAGTTTTTATCTCTGTATCCAAGGTTACCGTTTGACAGATAATTGCCAATAAATAAATCAACGAGTTTAGGTATGGAGGTTTCTCGGAAAAAAAGATTTAGTCATTAAGCCCACGAAGTGTGACGAACGAGAGTCAATGACTGCGTGAAGAAACGAGAAAGAGAGAGAGAGAGAGAGAAACGAAGAACGAAAAAGAAATATATTTATAAGCCGAGCCGTTTAGAAAAGCAGCCCGGCGATGCTTTCCCAATTAAAATTTCTCTCAATCGATCGTTGGAAGAATTAATAACGCGAATTCTGATCGGAGGTGGGGGAGCGACCGATGACCGTTCATTACGCCCTCCGAGAGTGATTTTCGAGACGATACGCCGCGCCTCGCAAGAATCCTTCCACACATTTTTCTCCGCATTTCCGTTCTCCCTGCTCCGCGCCACCGAGATTTGCGTCGAGATTTCTCGTATTCTCGGGATCATGATTAATCAATTAGCAATTTGAAATAAAAAGAGAAAAAAGAAAGAAACAAGGAGCCTCGGATCCGCGAATAAGGCCTCTGGATAAAAAAAGATGGAACAACGTGACGTTGCCAGATCGTCTCCTCGCCAGACAAAAACTTTCAGGATTATCAGTTTTTTCTCTCGCTCTCATCGTCGCTCTCTCTCTCTCTCTCTCTCTTTCAATAAACAAAAAATGGCTTTGTCCGAACCGACCGAGTGTTTGCTCTCGATCAAACCGGACAACGAGGTTCGTTAAAACCGAACCGGTATAAATTATGTTAACTCCTTCGATCGATTGCCCGACACGATCGACTGGAATTGTTTTCCGAATAAATAAGAGGGAGAGAGAGAGAAAGGAGAGCGATTAATCGAATTTTATCATCTTTATTGCCTGTTCGTATGTTAATTAATTCGATTAAAATTTTACGAATTTGCACATTAATCGAAAATAATTGTGGCATTCGTCATTTTTATTGATGCGTGTCTACTCGGTGCGCGAACCTGACGGCTTTTCTTCAAACGGTTCTTTCATTCTGATATACATTTTTACGAGCGGAGAGTATTAAAATTTGTGAGATAAATACTTGAAGGCAAAATATATTCTACGGCTCACATTTTTTTATTTCTATATTTTATATTTAATAAGCTTGCACGCACTACCGTGTGGAGTCCATGTATTCAATTATCAATGGATTTGATGCTCAATTATATGGAGCTGAAATTAAATAAAATGGAAAAAAAAATATAGATCGCACTCGAATGAATAAATGGATTTTTCTTTGGGTACTGCGAAAATAGTAGTATATTTAAAAAATTTTGCATTTTGCAGATTTTGCATTAAAAAATCCTAAGAATTTGTCAAAGTGTAACCACATTACTATTCAATATAGTAAAATTTGTCATATAAAATTGTATTTGCGCGTGCAGTGATTCATACGAAGGCGGTCGATTCCGACGAGAGGCTCGCCGAGTAAAAGACGAGCGGCGCTGAAAAAGTAAATTGAGTCCTTCCGAAGAGTCATTATCCATCGAATGAGCTCATCATTCGCGAGGATCCGTGAAAAATAATAAAAATAAGACGAGAGAGAGAGAGAGTAAAAAAATCGATCTTCGAGTCTTTGTCTCGAAGAGTTGCCTCGACGATCGTTTCTCCACTTTTTTCCTCTTTTTTTTTACACACTTCTCGGAAAGATGTGAACCCATCCAACCGATATTACGGTATAATAGAAAAACATTTATATTGCCAGTAATTTGAAGAACAGTGGACCTCGATATTCCAAATCTCGGAATTTTTTCAACATATTATTCGATTTTATACGATTTAACGATCCAACCCGCGCAGCACAAATCTTCACTGTGATGAAAAACTCAAAATCACGCCGTTCCTGAATCTCGCGAGAATATTTGCTTTTCGCGCCCCTTCCGGAAATACCGACGAACGAAAAAATGTACAATAGCTAAATAAAAGTAAAAATATAATCATCGACGAAAAAAATTTTTACATTCAAGTGTCACAGAAATGATTAATTTTTCTGAAAAAGTAATAATAATTTTCGTTTTACGAATAAAACTTTTAAAAATAGTCAAGATGATGGGTGGAAATAAAAAAAGTAAGAAGAAAAAAAAGTGTGTTTGTGGAAAAAACCAAAATCGATGCGAAAGAAATTTTGAAAAAAATGTGAGAATCGGTGGTCGGGACGGTCGGCTAGAATGTCGAGACTTTGCGTCTCGGAGCAAGGTAACAAAACCTTTTTAAAAAGAAAGAGAGAGAGAGAGAGAGAAAAAGCGGGGTAATTAAAGCAAAGGATGCCGACAACGGCACGTAATAAAAGCGGCAACGTTTCCCCGGCGAGGAGGGTTGCGCGCATTACGGAATGATATAGTAATAAAATAAAAAGCTCCGGTATAGAGCGCGCACCGCGGGTATACGACGAGTTTGAAGAAGAGAAGCGAACGAGAGATAAGAAACAGCAGCAAAATTCAACCTGCCTTCCACTGTCCTCTTTTTTATTTTTCCTCCAGAATTGCCGGGCAACGTTCTTTCCGTGCATCGACATTTTTTGTCCCAAGTGTTAAATTCGATGGATGTTTCGACTCGATTTTACTCGCTATATGTGACCATAAAAAACGATTGAAAAAAAATTAATTGCTTAAAAATACAAAAACAAATATAAATATCGTCTTTTAGAAATTTTTGAGCTTGATCAGGTTCTTTATAGAGACAAATGAGTGATTAGGGTATAGCTCTATACCGTATAATTGTATACAAAATATGATTAAAATTAAATATTTTTCAATTATTTTCTTATTAATATTTTTCTATAAAATTCACTTCGTGATTATGTTTTGAAAATTTAATTTATTTATAGGTCCGTGTTTGACAATTATCGCATAAAAACTATTTTTCGAAATAAGTTTGCCAAACTTAATATATTATACAAATATAACCAAATTTTCTAAAAATAAGAAAATATAATTTTTATTTCAAATATAAAGTTTTATTCTAAATTAGTCAAAATGTATATAGTATCAAAAAAATCAGCAGCAAATTTTGAGTCAATTGGGCTCTCGCTTCGACCATAAAGAAATAAGCAATCAACAAACACGCAGTAAACATCTATTTTTGATGTTTCAAGCAAAATCCTACACTTTATTATTATTATTATTATTTAAATCCGAGATGCAGTAATAATTTATTCCACGTACAGAACGAAGTTTATCGAAACGTGATTTCTTTTATCGCGTGCGTTGATGAATGATTCGCCAAAAAATAATCGTGTCGTGCAATCCGGGAACAAGTGTATAATCGATGATTCGTGAAAGTTTAGCGTGTTGTCTGGCGAGGAAACGAGACCGTAATGAGGACAAAAGTAACGACGGAAAGTGTCCGAGGAGCTGGCGTAACTCGCGCGCTTACGTGTCTTCGCTATTAATTTTATAGTTGTAAGATAGTGTAGAATTTATTTCTGTATCGAACGTGACGGGCGGCACAATTTTTTAGCAGCTGCCGGATGAGTCGACGAGTTGCTCAACGATACGCCGGATTACGCGCTTAATTTTCTCTGCTTTTTTTATTTTATTTCTCGACTCCTTTTATTATATATATATACACACGCATCATTTTCATATCCTCTGCCATACTCTTCTTTCGTTTCTTGCCCTCGTCGTCGCTCTCTTTTATCTCGAATATTTATCTCGAATAGATTCGAATTATGGGGTGATCGATTGAGTGTCGTTTTCTCTGTTTGTCCGCGCGTTCGTGCGTTTGTATTCGATTTTTTCTTTTTTGAGGTATATAGACACGATCATGTGTGTTCCGATATAAGCTGATGGGATTCGATATTTTTCGTATTTTTTATTATCTCCCTGTTTTGTTCGTTTTTGCGGCGAGAAGAGAGAGAAGGGTTCAACGTTCGAGATGCGAAAACGTGTTGTCCGCGATCGCGGCATTTCCCCTCGCGCAATGGCGGTGGGGCTGACTTTTGGCGGGCGTTGAAAAGGCATAATCGAGACGGCAATTAAACCGTTAAGCCTCTCACTTGGAACGACCAACATTTTATAAGTCATTAGGCAAATTACCATTTTTATTCTCATGTATCCTTTTCTTTACCGTGTGTTCCTTTTTTTCTTTTACTCTGTGTCTCTCTCGTTTTAAAAAAATAAAAGTTTTTCTTTTTTTTTCATTCTCCATCAGCTTCCTCACGAAATACGAATAAAAAGTCGTTCATGCGCTAACGAGTCGCGCATAGACGTCGAATTTTGTTTACCGTGTGTGTGCTTTCTCTTTTTTTTCCCCCATTCTTTCTCTCGTTTTTTTTTTCTTTATTTCCCTCCATCGCGATGGAATTAATAAGAATACGAACGAAAACGCGAGACCGACGGCCTAATTATCTCTGGACATGCAATAAATAGTTAAAATAACCGATTCTTCATAACCGGATTCCTTCTTTCTCTCTCTCCCTCTCTTTTCATTCGTTATTTATCTAGACGGTTAATAAATTTTTTTGTAGTGTGGTCACTCACCGAACGATGCGACGGCTTGGAATTTGCACTTTTGGAGGAAAAATCCTTACACGGATGAAACGAATACTCCTGAAACAAAAAGAAACAAATTTTGAGATGTTTTAAAATGTGAAAAATTACTTTAAATATTTCATTATTATATATACCTTTCAAAAGCATTTTATAATGGTAAAAATACGTCAAATTGACATTTAACATTTTTTTAAAGATTTCGATTGCGTCACGATTTTATTAAAGCACCAAAAGCGAATATAATACGAAAACTTTACAACGTTTTTGTTTTCGTACTGTAGCAACGATTTAGAAAAGTTAAAAAATGTCTTTTACATTAAAAAAATAAGACGTACGTAAAATTTTTTTCATAATTTTAACAGAGTACGAAAAAACATGTATAGGAATTTTTCGCATGAAATTCTCTACGTGTACCAATTCATTATCTTCGTTAATTTTTTCTTCATTTTTCTTTTCGCTCATTTTTCGTCGTTGACGTGCTAACCGCGATCCCCCGTGTTTTGGACACGAGTCAAGAGATGGTTAATCGATCGTACAAGAGAAAAGAATTCATTCACGAGCGCGGGCATATCTGTGGGAGAATTATTTTTATATTTTATTTTCTCTCTCTCTCTCTCTCTCGGTTTCTTTTACGGAATTCGTCCCTGGTCGCTATTAGAGCGCCGGTAGTGTTTTGAAGCTTAATAGAGGTTCTTCAATCCTCTCCATCAAAGGTAACATCCTTCGCGCGGCTATCCACGTTTTTTCTCTCGCTCGTATCTTTTTCTCCCATTCTCTCTCTCTCTCTCTCTCTCTCTCTTTCTCTCTCTTTCGCCATTCTGTTACTAATTTATATACGAGGCATTCTTCTTCGACTCGCAGGCCTTGTTTCCTCACTGTTCCCCTCATGCCAACGAAATTTCGAGGTACAATTTGTAGATTTTTATCTTTACACGTTGTCTCTTCATTGTAGCAGAAATCTATCAATTTCGCGAATGCATTCGAGATGAAAATTATTCGCATTTTTCTCCTCAGACTTTTAAAATTACATTTAAAAAAAAGCTTATATATTTTCACTATATTTCGAAGAAATAGAATTTTTATAAGATAAGGAACAAAAAATAAATTTATATAAATTTCATCGAAAGAATTATATTCTTATATAAATATAATAAAGAATTGCATGATTTTTTTTGAGTAAAAGGTTTCGTGCAGGGTTGGAGAAACAGAAGAGAAACGGAGGAGGTTCGCGAGATGAAAACCGCGGCTGCCGAACGCGTTCTGTCAAAAGCCGCGGCGGGCCAAAAGGTGTTGCCTTGATCTATCGATTCCTTCTCGCACTCTGATTTCTTTCTTTCATTTCTCTCGCGAGAAGTAGCTGATTGAGATGGATCTGTGGATCCGGTCGACTGCCCGAGCTCTCGACTCAATTTTTCTCCTTTTTTTTTATTCTTTTTCTCTCATCCTCGCTTTTTTGTCCCTTTTCTCTCACCATCACTTACACTTCGTTCTCGCTCATCGAACACACGGCGAGTAGGCTTTTTTCCCGTGTATTTTCAGACTTAAAAAAGGCTCACATGGCTACCTGTTTAGGAGACGGGAGATTCTACCGGACGATCGCGTGAATAGAATTAATTAATAACGAGGGACATGTATATACGTGTATATAAATACATATATATATATAAGAGAAGCAACGTCGGAATGGCAAAAGTGGATCTTCCGAGCGATTGGGTAACGGTACGAAGCGCTAACGAGATTCTTATTTCATTTTCGCTTTATAGATGCAAAGTGACCGTCTACCTTCATTGCTATGGATTATCATGAGCGGACGCTCTATACGATTGAACGGTGTGTCTATAAAGAAAGAGAGAGAAAGATAAAATAACTTTTGGAATGATCGCGGTGTACAAAATGCCACGAAATCCCTCGCTGATTGCTCAAGATCGATTCGTCACGGTCAATGAGTCGTCGTTCCATATATTCCCTCCGAAAATCGCCCCAGAGGGATATATAGGGACCATCCGCAAAATGGAGTGTAATCAGGAAAGCAAGAGCCTGCGGTGATGGCTTGCGGCTTCTTATTGTTATCCCTTTGTTAAGCTTTTGTTTCGAATTCGATGAAATTCGAATTTAACATTCGTTCGATTTCTTTTCAAAAACATTATTATCGATCATAAATTCGTGTATTTACATGCTTAATTTTTTAGATGTTTTAGGTTTTGAAATTATTATAATATACACTTGAAATATTTGACAATTGACTGATATATTCGTAACAGACGTGATTCGTGCATTCGGGGAAAAGTTTGAGGAGTCGTAGCTGGACGTCGTCTTCCGTGGGATTTCCGGCAGGCTCGGCGGTCTCGGAAGATTATTTTCGAAAAATGATTGATGAAAAGAAGGCCCAGGGCCCGAAGCTCTCGCTGTCCAATTAATAGCGTTGCAGTTAAGGGAGAGAGAGAGAGAGAGAGAGAGAGGAAAGACAAGAGGGAACGAGTTAGCGACCACGCGATACCACGAAAGGAGCCAGCGGGAAAAAATGGGAGAAGAACGACGTCGAGTGCGGCCGCTTTGAGTCAGAGAGCGCCGTTTTGCGACGCTTCGCGGCGCGTATCGAGCCCGACAGACGACGACAACGCGAAACGCCAACTTGGAGCACATACACGCCCGTTACGGGGGCCCCGTGAACTCCATTCCTTTTACTTCTCTTCTTCTCCTTTTCGCTTCTCCTTTCTCCTCCCTTTCGACCTCGCCCGACTTTGCTTCCTCTTTCTCATTACACACTCCGAAAGGGCTCGCTTAATCTCGTCGAAACGTATACGAGAGCTTAAGACGTGTCCGCTAACGGAAGCCACGTGCGACTCTATTATTTCTTTTATTATTTTTCATTGTCCTGTATTCAAGATGTGTTTTTAAACATTCAAATACCTGCGTAGTAGTATACACGCGTCTGAAGTATACACAATTTTTTTTATGAAAAATATGTAAAAAATCGTTTCGAAAATAATTCATTTTTTTTCATTTTTACAGTACGATCCTGTTGCGTGACAATTGCCTATATTAACAACCTCTTCTCTATATAGTATACATTTTATAGAAAAATTCTTGTTAAATAGTGATTTTAACTTGTCGAAAAAAAAATCTTTTCAGCCATTCTGAATTTTTATAGACCCATGATAAAATTCCTTTTATTCTTGATCGAGTCAAGTTTATTAAAAGTAATTGTTAAAGATTTTTGGAGAACACAGCGAATATAAGGTATAAATCGAGTTTATATTTTAATTATTGTAAAAGTTACACAGTGAACATTTTAAAACAAAAATGTAAGGAAAGAAAAAATATTAGAATGCATAACTTTTTCCCACTCCAAGCCCTCTGCATAAATAAAAAAAATTCGATTACTCAAGTTAAAAATTTTAGATATTAAATAATTTTTTTTTGCAAAGTTCAAAGTGTTGAACACATATATATGCGTGTCGAATTAAACACGTAACTATGTAAGAAAATACACTCAAGCGCATTAAATACTTTGAACTGCATAAAAAGTGACTGCAGGAAAATAACACACTTAAGGGTGTAAAAACTATGAGTTTACAGTGATGTCAGCCTGATGCTTGTATTAAGAGTCTTGCTCTACAACGTTCGATTGGAAGATCGATATTTTGGATAATTCCTGTGTAGACTTTCATCTAAGAAATTAAATTAGGTTTAAAGTTATAATATAATTGAAAAAAAAATAAAATATAAGAGGGGTTTTTAATGAAACTTAAAAGAGTGTAAAACGAAAAAAAAAATTTCGTTGATGACAAAAAAACTACCCTTAGAATTTTGTGAATAATCTGAGTTACCACACCTTTTAAAAATGAAATGGATTTTTACAATAACTCGTAAATGAATCGGTCCAATACGAAGACGTGATTTCAAACGTAAAACAAAGACTTTTTCACATGAAGTAACATATACTTATTGAAGCGTAAAAAAAATTATTCTAGATTATGAATCGATGACGACATAATAACGAACAAAAAAAAACCTGTCAAAAATTTAAAACGACTGTATGGGTAATCACAGATCGATACGACGTTAAGTGGTCAGACTGGAACGTCAATGAGGTCCATGTATAACACGCAATAATATATGTTTCACTTTACATGTGTCGCAATCGTGCCTATGTACATCCACGATGATTGGAAGCGAAAGGTTAATTAAGCATGCTCTCGGACCAATCGACATAATCACCGGATTAACGAGACATGACAGAATGACGTTTTCCACAAAATCCGAAGAGCGAGTTATGCCTATATATACCTCGAATTTCAACCCGATAAGATATTTGATTTATATAATTAGTTTTATTTTATTTTCCCCTTCAATCTATTTATTTCTACAAAGAAGAAGTTATGATTTTTATTTCATTTCGCAATTATATTGCTCGGTCCTTTTTTAAGTCTTTTTTTAACCTAGCTAGTTAATTCTGTCTACGCTTTTCTGGTTGATTGTATAAGTACAAAATGCACGCCCATGTTGGAAGCTTTTTTCTCATCGATGCTGCTGTACAGTTATTTTTTTCTCATCAGCGATCCTTTCGCGTTTTCCTTTCGTGTGCGATGCTCGTGAGGCGGCTTCCCGCTCTTATACCTTTTATATCGATGCCTCGACCGAACCCTTTCGCTCCCGACAAGTTACTCTCACAACTCCTAATTTCATTCATCCTACCAAGTAAAACCATATCTTATCGAACTTTGATTTTATAAAAATTTACGGATAAAAATTAATTTTGTTCATTGCGTTTGACAAAAATCTATTGTTGGAAACAAATACAAGAAAAATTCGTCCTAAATATATAGATTTAATTTGAAAATAAATATTAGTCACGAATTTCGAAAGTGAAGAGAAAAGGTAAATGTTTATTGAAGTAAAAAAGCTTTAAAAATTCGAAGGTTGTTTGAAAAAACAATTTGGAATGTTTCCATAAAATTGAATAAAGTCGTTATCACCACTGGGAGAAATATATTGAAAAATATGATAGGAATGTCGAGAACAGTAGACTGTTTGAATTCTCAATTAGTTAGATATTCGTTGTGAGAAAACTTTAAGTTGATGGTGCGTATCGGTGTCTCTGTCTCGGCCGAAGTGTCAGATGGATTTCTTTCTCCGTCGCTCGCTCGGGGGAAGCGCGAGAGAAGTCGCGGGCGCATGGCACGTATAATTTTCAGAAGTCTCGCCATCCTCGTCCCTCATTCGCGCCGGGCTCGCGTTCCTGGTGGCGGCGTCGGTGCCTTATACTCCTACCTCGCGCTTCCACCACCACGCACTCCCGCCATCGCCACCTCCGACCTTCTTATTTTCCTCCTCGTTTCTCCTCTCTTCTTCTTCTTCTTCTTCTTCTTCTTCTTTCACCCTTCCATTCTCTCCTCTCTCTCTCTCTCACTCATTTTGCCCTCTCTTCATATTTTTCTTCTCTCTCTCTCTGTTTTCTTCTTTCTCGCTCATTACTTCTTCCACATTTTCCATCTCGCTCGTTTCTCAAGTTCTCCCTTTCTCTCTCTCTTTATTTGCTTCTTTCTCGCTCCATATTACTTCTTCCAAATTTTCCGTCTCTCTTGCTCATTTTTTTCTCTCTCTCTCTCGCTCATTTCTCAAGTTCTCTCTCTATTTTCTTCTTTCTCGCTCATTACTTCTTCCACGTTTTCCATCTCGCTCGTTTCTCAAGTTCTCCCTTTCTCTCTCTTTTTATTTGCTTCTTTCTCGCTCCATATTACTTCTTCCAAATTTTCCGTCTCTCTTGCTCATTTTTTTCTCTCTCTCTCGCTCATTTCTCAAGTTCTCTCTCTATTTTCTTCTTTCTCGCTCATTACTTCTTCCACATCTTCCATCTCGCTCGTTTCTCAAGTTCTCCCTTTCTCTCTCTCTCTTTATTTGCTTCTTTCTCGCTCCATATTACTTCTTCCAAATTTTCCGTCTCTCTTGCTCATTTCTTTCTTTCTCTCTCTCTCTCTCTCTCTTTATTTTCTTCTTTCTCGCTCCATATTACTTCTTCCAAATTTTCCATCTCTCTTGCTCATTTCTTTCTCTCTCTCTCTCGCTCATTTCTCAAGTTCTCTCTTTCTCTATATTTTCTTCTTTCTCGCTCCGTATTATTTCTTCCACATATTCCGTCTCGCTCTTTTCTCAAGTTCTCTCTTTCTCTCTCTCCTCTGCTCATCATTTCTTTCCTTCTCTCTGTCGCTCTTCTTCCGTCTTTCTCGTTTATTCGTGTGTCGCTCTTCCTCTTTTTTCTTCCCTCTCGCTCGTCTCTCCCGCGGCCGGTCGTCTCGCTCGCACAGTCGTACGGCGGCGCGGATGAAGGAGAGCGGCACCCTTTGAAGTCCAGTTGGGAGCCAATTACACGAGTCACACAGGGCCGCAGCGCTGCTCGCGCGCCCGCACCACGAAAATATTATACGGCGCGCGCGCGCTTATCGATTAAAACCGAGAAATATTATAGCCTCGCTCTCCCTCGTTTTCTCTGTAGTTACTCCACTATGAATTCGTAGGTACCAAGCGCGCGATTCCCTCGAGCACGTATCTGAAAAAATTTACCCCTCGGCGTACAACTCAATCGCCGATAAAATCGAACGACATTGATTTCGCGGCAGCGATTTTATCGACGAACGTCTTCGAAACGCGCGCCGCACAACTGATGAGAACTTGTTATCTAAAACCTTATCTTCACAGACGTATTATACATTTTTTACACTGCGTTATTTATCATTAATCGTCCCCTAAACGATAAATTATTATCATCGTCGTTATTATTTTATTAATATTATTCCGTAATGCATTTGCTCTGGAAGGTGACCGGCATTAAATATATGACCCTTCCGAAGATAATATACGTGTGTATCATGATAATGTATAATAATATAATTCAGGTTGTACGTCGAGGAGGCACGAAGCGGGAGAGATGGCTCGTGTATCAAAAACGCGTTCGAATTAATTAACATTGCTCCCGGTTACCCCTTCCGTCTGATCGTCACCCTCTCGTGCTCGTATTCGATCCTCTCGCTGCGTGCGACTAAGCGGAAGTTGATTAACGACTGATGGGCTCCTTTTTTCTTTTTCCCTTATTCTTTTTGTTTTCTTTTGCTTTTTTTCCCCTCTCGCGATCGGCTCTGTTCTCCGACACGATGTATCGTCACGATTCATGACGATAACATCGAGCTATGCGCGCTCACGTTTTCACCCGGACTGTCAGCTATTTATCGACAATTTTCGCAAATTCCTTCCACGAAGTAATCGCGGCATCATCGACTGCGTATACTATCGCCCGTTGCATCATTGCGATCGGGGAACACGAAAATTTTGTTGAACTCTTTCAGATGTCCGCGAAGAAATCGTCGAGAGCGATCAACAAAATTTCATTGTCTCTCATCTTTGGGTCAACACTACTTTTAGTCTTAAAAATGTGGAAATAAAAAAAAATGACTGCACTGTCAGAAATGATGATAACAGAACTATAATAATTATTTAAAAACGAAATTATAAAATATTTAGGATGGTATCGAAATAAAATCTGATATACTTTTTTCCAATATATATACGTATGTGTTATTAGCATTAGAATAATGATGTAGCAATAATGAAAATAATTTTAAGGTATTATTCAAGGTATAAGGTATTATAGCACTGTCTAATAGATTAATTTTTTAATTACAAGCTTTAGTACAAATTGTAAAATTTCAGTGTAGAGATCGTCGGTCAAATTGTCGAGTGATAAAAAGTTGATCATATTATTTATCTTGAACGAATCATTTTAATGATATGAAAATTCTTATTTTTGATCACTCAAAAATTAAACGAATTAATATTGAGCCATATATAAGAATTCTTTACAAAAATATTTACTGATTATAGATAAGAAGATATGAAATGATTTCGCGTATTTTAGGATTGAAATTTCAGTACTTCAAAATTTCAACAATAAATTCTCAAAGTTCTTAAGATGATGTGAAACACCCCATTTTTAGTAAATTTTCGGACAAATTGCACACTCGTATTTTTCAAGCAAATTCAGTGAAATTTGAATATGTTATGCAATGTACACTATACTATAGTGCATGACGTTCTTGGAATTTAAAAAAACGAAAAAAAAATTTTAAATTTCGTTTTTATTTATTTTTTAAAATTCCAAGAGTATCACGCCCTAGTACATCATCCACTGCATAACATATCCAAATTTCACTGAATTTGCTTGAAAAATACGAGCGTGGGATTTGTCCGAAAATTCACTCGAAATTGTGTGTTTCGCATCACCTAAAAATCTTAAAGTTACTATAATAAATGCATTTTATTGACTTTTTTTGTGATGAATTTTTTTTCGGCGCGTGTGAAGAGTGAGCGAAATGATTTTGGTGAGAAACGGTTTGCGCGCGTTTTGGCCGATGACGCGTACCAGGAAGCGATCTCGATATCGCGTAGCTCGGAGCTCCGAGCGTATTTTGCGGCTCTAAAATAAGGGCGGCGACGGGTGAGAATACGCGGTTTCTCGCTCGGAAAGGCTATATCGGCCCGACTGTCGGCGAAATAACGCTTGGAAGGTGAGTACCGACGCTCTCGTGTCGAAGGGCATCAACGGGCGATCGCCAAGAACCGGAGAGTCTCGAGAATTGCGAGAGAGAGAGAGAGAGAGAGTTCGACCGACTGGGCGTTCCGCTGGGACAATCGGCGGCTCGCTCCTTCGTGCGCCGTAACGAACGCAATTTGTTGCACGAAAAGTTGCACAATTTTTTGCGACTGCACTTAAGAAAAAAAAACATTATACTTTTGGCTGTTAAAACATTTTTCTTCCCGGTCGTGCAATTTTTTGTCCCGTCCCGCGTTTCGTCTTTATTTTTTCCCCCGCGGTGGGTGTGACTCTGTTATTTTTCGTCGAGATTTTTCGGACTCGAGATTTCATTGTCTCTCATCGCGAGAGTGTTCAGAGCGCGGAGCACATCCGCGTCCTGAGTACCCGAGAAAGAGAGAGAGAGAGAGAGAAAAAAAATAAGATCTATAGCGATCGCGGAGGGAAAAATCGTACTGGAACAATAAAGCGACGAGGAAAGAGGACGAAGCAGAGGGGAAGGTTATAGGAATAAGAACCGTACAGGAATCGCACCTCGCGGTGTTCCCGGCACCTCTCGGTCTCGTCGCTCTCGCGCGAGGGAAAAGGTAGGAAGGAAGGAAAAGGACCACCCACCCAACCTATACTTAGCGAGGTGTCGGCAAATTGAGCTATAGATGCCCTGGGTAATACGACAGGTATAAGCGAGTGAGAAAGAGCCGGAGATCGATACACCATCCGGCGCAAAGATTATTAGAGGGGCAGAGAGAAAGAAAAGAGAAAGAGAGAGAGAGAGAGAGGGCATAGGGCAGCAGAATAAGAGACGAAGAGGGAAGGGGAAACGGAGGGCCTCCCGAGCGACTCGCTCGGACTCCCCGGTGGTAAGGCCGACCTTTCTTTTTCCCGCTGGAACCCGTAGGGACTACTAATTTCTCACCACCTGGTCCATTCTCTTATATCACCTTCCGAACCCGTGCCCGGCCCAATAAGTCCTTCGCTCGATCATTCCATCCGTCTCGTCGTTTATTTTTCCCGCCCGACGATCTCGCGCATTCTTCATCCCGCGCATGCATTTGCGCTTAGATCGCTTTCTAATGTCTCACTCCAAGCTTTTATTCCTGTTAGTTTCTCATTCGTTATGATCCTGAGAGAAATCTTGGATTTTGTCAAGAACTTTGCTTTATCGTCATTAATCCGATCCTCGATCATTTCTTTCGGATATAAAGTGGGTCTTTGATTTCTAAGTTCGTTCATTGCTTCAATTTTCTAACTTTTAACCTATTCGTTTGATTTTATGAGTCAGGATGATCAAAAGAATTCTAGATATTTTCGACTAATAAGATACATCATTGGGATATGTGGATTGTTTTATTCCACATCTATATTTTTTCACTCTATTTGGTGGTCATAATGCATCATTTATACTTTTAGTTATAGTTTTCAAATCAATATCTCGTTAAACTTGTTTTATGGCCTCATATCATATTCATTCGAAGTTATTATATGTATCGTTGATGGTTTTATGACCGTAGTGTCCAGGTCTTGTTCATTTTCATTAATTGTCGAGATCTCGCCTCTATTCCATGTTTTACGTCCACGTCTTGTTCATTCTCTCTCAGGTCCATATTTTGCCCATTTTGTCGTCCCTATTTTGTTAAGGTCTCGCACATGTCCATTAGTTCCGGCGACCCGAGTTCACACTTTTGCCTCAGAGAGCTATAGTGATTCCAAGCTCCGTCCTTCCATTCTGTCGTCAAGTCCTGCTGCCTGGAAGAAAGTGAAAGATCCGCCCACAGAGCTTATCCTCGAAGAGATCTCGATGATCCTTAGCGCCTTTCGCTCATAGCTGAGCGCGGGCTCACCGGGCTCGAATATCCGGCACTCTGGTCTAATAATTTGTGGCAGCGAGCCGTTGGTGAGAAAACCCGCTGGCGTAGGACCGCCCTTTTGTGCCACTTGGATGCGTCTCATCGCCCTAGAGAGTGTTACCTAATTAACCCCGCTCTGGACAAAAGAAGACGGAGAAAGGCGAGCCGCGGAGATCTCTACCGAGAGATTATCAATGAAGCTCCATCATCGCGGTTCCCAACAATCTCGATCCATCGCCAGAGTTTCAAGATTTTATCTCCAGGATTGGGACTGTCCTCGATCGAACATTCGTTAAATTGCATGCTGATGATTTGAAATAATGACACTTTGCGTACACCACGCTACACACCTTGCGTACACAAAGGTGCAACGGGGAGAACCTAATTGCAGATCATCACGAACGCATTTCATTGGAATGCGCCAGATTGAATTTCTCACAGCTCTTTTAAGTGATATTCTATGCGGGACTTTCATGAGGGACCGCTTCCCTCTGGGGGAATCTAAAAATGAAGTAACTACGTCGACAATAACAGCGGGGATCTTATTGTTTCGGATCTGAGATGCAACGAGTCTCAAGTTGAGCATACCCGACGAAGAAGGAGAGAGAGAGAGAGAGAGAGAGAGAGAGAGAGAGGAGGCTGCGGAATCGGTGAAAAGATTATGCGGCTGCGGTGTCGGTGCAGATAAGCTCAGCAGGCCTCTCTTAGACCACAACACTTTTCCGGGGTCGTATATAAATATATATACTATATATATGTATAGCCGTCTCATCATCGACGTTTGTATGATAATAGCTAAGGTGTGGAGAAATAAGAGATGTCCGGGCGACGACGAACAAGAAGGAGAAGCGGCAGCACCCATACCATCCCGGGAATAAAAAAGAAAGCGGGAGAGAAAGAGAGTTAAACGAGGCGAAGGGAGCGGAGATCCGAGCGAGAAGGATGATGAACGTGAACGAGAGGAATGGCGGATAAAGAAGAGACGATAGCCCGGAGCGTGTAGAGAGAACGAGCTGGAGGAAGAGCTCTCGAGCGCGCAACAACACCAGCGCGCACTGCCGCGGTTCTTTTGAGGCCTTTGTCGGGTCTCGCGGCGCTTCGCGATTTGCAACTAAAATCATCCCCCGTGACCCCGCGCGCTCCGTCTTAGCCGAGCTCCGCGATCGCCTCTTCGCTCTCCCTCATCGTGATTTGCTGCGAATTTATTAAAATGACGTCGCGCCCGACGCGTTTCTCTCGTCGTCAACGATACTTTCCCTTACGCATTTGTATACGCGCGCGAGATCCTCGCGTGGGTCAGCCCATTCCACTTTTTCTCTCCCTCCCATTTGCGATAACGCGTTTCTCTTTCTTCTTTCCCGATCCTATTTGTATCATGCACAGGTTTATGTTATCGAAGAACCATCAAGCGAGGAACACCAATCTCCGATTAGTCTCATGATATATCATCACGCGACGCCGAACGTATATATTGATAATTAGATGAATATATTTAGACACAATGATGATTTTGAAGTTTCTCTCTTTCTGATCGATATTTGATTGATGCAATATTTTAAATGAGACATTACATAATTTGACATGAAATTGTAATTACAATTGGTTCAATTTGGCACAAATTGCTGACTTATTTTGTCGTTACGATATTTGATCTTGTAATTCTTTGTTTTTGGTTTTTAGTGAGAACGAGACTACCTCACCTTTCCCTAAAAAGAGTTTAATAGGTTTTGCAACGAACTGTTATCAATGTTTTTATTTTCATATACTATTAAATATTTCCAATGTCCTGGATTCTTCTAAGATTTTCCAAGAGAAGAATATGAAATATGTAGTCAACAAAAAAGGAAATTTTGACTCTATTTTCTTAAATCTTCCAAAGTATCTTCATGTTGGCTGCATTTACGTTCTTGTGTTTTTCTGAACATATTTGAAATGGCACAATATCTTCTCATCGGGCCGTCACCTGTCTGATTACTCCACAACACACTTCGCGTTTCCCGGTTCATCAAGTGGCGGTAAAGAAGCGACGAAAACGTGGAAAAAGCTCGAATATTGATCAAACTCTGATCTTTGACTCGAAAAAAAGAGACTCGACCCGCTGATGAGCTCTTTTGTTATGCAATCAGAGTGATATTGTAACTCGCTTCAACGACAATGCATCGGAATAATAAGACTTCATCGAATTGCGCACGTCTTGAAGACTTTCTTGATGAAAAAAATGAAGAGAGACACATTGGGAAGGAAAGGGTTGGTGAGAGACGGGGGGGGGGGCGGTGGAAGGGAAGAAAGAAAAATGTCACCTCTGGCATTGTTGAGCGCAAAACTCTCGTTCGTACCGAGACATTGCAATCCGAGGCTCGCGACTCGAGCACGCAGGGCCCATGTGAACACCATAGGTGAGAGAAGGAGAGAATTCCCCGGGTCCTGATGTACGAGAGCGCGAGATGAGAGCCGGAGAGTGTAGAATCGTTCGCGCGAGCGATCTCCGGTCTTTCCCGGAGGAAAGAGCGAGATGAACGAATGGCGTGAGAGAGAGAGAGAGAGAGAAAGCGAGTGGTGAGACGAGCCGGGAGTACGGGAAAGACCACCCCGTGGCTCGTCGGCCCGTTTGATCTTCTCCCACCACTCGTAAGACTCCTTTCTTTGGCCTCCTCTCTCGTCCTCCTCCTCCTTCGGATCCCTCTCTTTCTCTCTCCTCCTCCTCCTCTCCACCCCTTCTCCATGCTTTTTATCTCGCTCGCGCGCTCTCTATCTCTCTCTCTCTCTCTCTCTCTCCTCATTCCTCCCTGATGCCAAATGCATCTTTCTCTCTTTCTTCTTCTTCTTCTTCTTCTTCTTCTTTTCTCTTTCTCCCTCCGGTGTCTCCGTTCCTCATCGGGGTCCCATCTTCGCGAAATCTTCCCTTTCCCCTCCCTCTCGTGTCTCCGTCTCGCGGGAGCTCGCGCGTTTCCTACGAGCGCTCGCGGGTTCACCTGCGGAAAGGAGAGACAGAGAGCGCGCGAGAAAGGAGGCGTTCGCGGACACGTCGAAATCACACCTTCGACGACACGACTATACGGACGAACGTCCTTTTGCGGACTCGTAGATGGCGCTCTCGCTAATAATCCTGCAGACTTCTCCCGCTCCGGATTTCTCTCACCCTCAACGACTTCCTTCAAATTTCAGGCGCTTTCTTTTTTATTTTTCCGGAAATGGTCGAATCAGCCGGCACTCATCTGCCGATCCAAAACACACCTTGGATATCCCTCGCACCTTTTGTTTCCCAGGATATCATCGAGACCGATTCGGACCACCGCGATGGCCGCTCCCGTCTTTTTTTCTCGACTTTTCGAGCACTCGACGACGAGGGCAGACACTTTTTCGAAATAAACGCCGGTATCTCGTGCGCAATTGGCCAACGCAATTCTGCACAATTGCGGACGAGCAGGAATGAGAGATGTATATATGAAACTTATTTTTGAACAGTTCAGTAAATGCTTCTGAGTATAGGCAGAGAACAAGACGTCAAAATGGCTTCCCCGAGGGTAACGACAGCGATCCTCGAAAAACGGGGTAGAAAAAAGTCCACGTTTTCTTTTCTTCTCGACAACAAAGTTGTCGAAAAAGCGATCGCGTGATACTATTTGATATACACGTACACCTTGAGACCGCGAGTATATATATCGCTCTCGAAATTAGGACAAGCAATTTTCGTAATAGAGTAGTTTTGTGAATAATTTATTTCAAATCATTCGCTGTCTTCTTCCACGCTCGATATGTATATTTTTTTCAAATCTATTTTTCACGAGAGATCTTCTTGAAAAAGTCTGAACCGCGGAGATGCAAAAAATTTAGCCTAAATAGCGCGAAATGACGAAAAAGGGAGTGCGAAGGCACAATGCATTCTTGAAAAGAGAGAGAGAGAGAGAGAGAGAGAGAGAGAGAAGGAAGAATGTATATTGAACACGAGTAGGCACTGGACAGAGAGAAAACTTTTCGGACTCGAGCCCTCTTTTATATAACGTTCGAGGGGTAGTTAGTTCCTAGTGTGTACCTGCTGGGCGTTATTCGAAGGCGCTACTTAATTATCCCCGAGTCTCTAATCTGCACACGAGACCGACACTTCGACCGACATACACACGCCACACGACTACCAAATATATTCTCGCACACGCTCGAGCTTTTCGATGCCTACTTTAACTTATTTTTGTTCCCCAGATCTTCATTTTTTACGCGTCTTTCTTCTAAAAATTCAGCATTTTTCAGCAATTATTCTTTTTTTTTAATTTTAGTGTCGAATTATATATATATATCGACAGAATTATAAACTGTATCGATAATTATATTTAAAATGAATCCAGTTTTGGAAAATACAAAATAAGCTTTTTAATTATATTAGCCTATTCACCAGTGTAACATTTGATTCAATTAATTTTTTATTACATTCTCGATATTTATCTTGAAAAGGAAAAATTGAATTATAAGATAGGCAGATAATGCGTATATGAGAGAATTCGCTGGCAAGTCGAACGGAAGAATGTATAAGAAACAAGAAGAAAAGCTTTCGAGATGAAAATTGGTCGAGTAGGCATGAAATACCTCATATATAGGTCGAGCGCTATATGTAATACCCATCGGCGTGCCTAACCAGCGTCTCTAAACTGAAATCTTCCTAAACTCGAGCGTTCCGCTGACGAAGAGTAGAAAAAGAAAGAGCGGCGAGTGGTCCGAATCAGGGAGCCCCAGAGAAACGTTCAAACCGAAAAGATCGACCGGACGTTGCAATTTCGAAACTTCAAGACTTTGAAAAATGATTTCCATGTCTCGAATATATTTATTTTTATAAAAATATCATTGTTCTATTATTCGAATATTTTTTAATTATTTCATTAACTATAAATTTCTTAATAAAGATTTATCAGATTTTATTACTATCAATTTTTCAAATATTTTGAGTTCATATTGTTGATTAATTAATGGAATTACAAATAACACTTTAGTGTTAGAAAGTATAGGTTTAAAAGGAGGAAGCTGAAAGAAGTGTTTGAAACAGAAGTTTTTCGAGCCAAATATTTGTTTGGTTCAATTTGCTTTCTCTTTATAGGGATTTTTTTGATATTATAAATATATGTATAGGATCCTCTAGTCGAAGATTTATCGGTATTTTACGCGTGAGCGGGGGCGTTGCACACTTAACGCCCGGCTGATATAAATTTCTCGAAAAACTGGAACGCCGGAGAAACGAGGAATGAGAGATTTCAAGTCTCCGTGCAGGAAGACCACCTCTGAGATCGAGGCAGGATCCTGGGAGAAAATCGTCAGAATGCTGGGCCTGTGTGTACAATTTTCTACACCTTTAAACCGATTATACCGTGCACGAATTACATCGAACCAGGTATTCCCGACGTAGTATTTACATAAAGTTACAGAATACCTTGACTTTGAATAAATGTCTAGTTCTTACATTTCCCAAGTCTCCCAATTTTCTTTTTTTACATCTTCAGTCTTTGGCCCATAATTAAAAATTGGTCATCCTTCAAGAGCATTTCCTTCGATAATAATTTATGTTTGAACAGAATGAATTTCGTTTACTTCATATCACTTTCAACGTAGTACTTACATGCCTTGGCTTTTTATAACCAAAAAAGAACAAAATAGGGTAATCCGAACAGAATATGGACTCGCTCGAATAGATTGAAAAATATTATTCTGTATAATAAATACAAGAAAAAATGAACACAAAAATGTGGAAATCAGTTTTTTTTTCTAAAAAAAAACGAGCGACAACGCGGCCGCTTTTTCCGTTTCAACATGTTTGAATTGATGTTTTACAATTCTTCTAAGCGTATACTTCATACAATTTCGTATAATGCGCTCTATAAA
>JAPYYW010001130.1:0-37764 GCA_030522545.1 Cremastinae sp. A BG-2022a
AATAGAGTGCATTATGCGAAGTTGCATGAAGAATGCGTCTAGAAGAACAGCAAAATATCAATTAAAACGTCAAAAAAGCGGTCGCGTTGTCGCTCGTAATATAAAATTAAGTGATTTTTCTACGTGAGTATACTATTTTTATTTAAACGATGATTACATCTCAAAAACTGTAAAATACCATTATTTAATTCGTTTGTCCAATACGATAAATTATTTTTCAAGACTCCACCAAATTTTGAATACAGTATTTTTTCGAATATCCGTGTATGACAAAAATATCATGAAAATTGATAAAGAAAACTTGAAGATGTACAGAAAATGTGAGTGTAAGTTGTGAGCACTTTTGAACTCGGCGGTTGTACAAGACAGTTTAAATATGGTCAAATACCAAAAGATATCCGTTAAATATTCGAGCAAATGCTCATGTTTAACAACGATTTTCTTAAAGAATAGGTCGATAATCCCACTTTTATTCAAAACGATAAGATTCGTAAGAATGTACTTTATTTTAATTCCGTTTTTCGCAAAAATCTTATACGATTCACTATATAAATATAGATTCGATATTGAAGTAAGCGGAAGTAAAAATTTTCGAATCATCTTTATATGCTTTGATCACGAAAAGGAGTGATTTTTGATAATTAATTTCTCGGTAATCAAGTGTGGGACCTACTCTGAAATATTGCAGGAAGCTTGTCATTAATAAGTACCGATGCCTCTAATTTTCCAAATAAATCTGACGAATTGTTTAAAACGATACGACTACCTTGAAACACACGTGAAACGCATTGTCTGAAGACCGGATGTACCGTGATATATATCGAGGAAATGGAAGGAGAATGAGTTTGTTATAATGAAAGCCCGTAGACCCTTCGATCGAGATGTAACCTTAACCTTTTTCTACTCCCCTGCGTCGTTGAACATCGACTGACCGAGGAGGATTCGCTGGAGCGACGCATTGTTCATCAACGCTGCAATCCCTCCCCGGCAATATGTGCTATTTTTCTCCCTTTATGATATACACGCGATGCTGCCATCCGACAATTTCTCGTTCATCGATCCATTATTTCACTGATATGACTACGACACGCGATTGGCGAAAAAAATCTTGAAAGAACTCATGCTCTGACTCTATGTATTATTATTATTATTTTTTTTCATTTGTGTATATATGTATTTTGGCTACCAATAAGTGTGTCGAAAACCCTCCGAGATCGATCTCCTGACCCTGAACTTCGTATTAAAAGAATTTTATTAGCACACGCACACGTACACGTGACGATTTTGGAAATTTGCTCACGTCTGGTATCATCCGAACTTTATATCTTTATTTTTGATCCTTCTGGAATAATTTTCGTTCTGGATGAGCCTTAGAAATTCTGGGTGTACTTATTTTTATACGTTTCTCGTAAAAGGAGGGGATTCTCTCGTTAAATTTTTTATTAACATCAACGTGGCGTTTTCTACTTTTGTTTTTTTTTTCATTTTGCTTATTTTGCAATCAAATGTAAAATTAAATATAATATGTATAATACATAAATATAATTTGAAATCTGCATTTCTTGGAATATAATAAATATTTAAATATTGTTATCAATTTTTATCAATCAGTGTAATTAAAAAATTTTTTTTGTGTTAGGCAAAAAATTTGGTTATTGAAGAAAATATTGAAAACAGTTTTTTTTTTAATTGAGAGTAACATGAAATGACAACAACAAAAAATGAAAAATAAGTTTCCTTAGTGTATTTAGAGTTTTTGTTCATTGTTTATGATTCCATTTATACGCCTAATTTTAATTTTTAATTTTTATTTTATATCTTTCTCGAAAATCCTAATTAATGGGGTAATTTGAAAGAACAGTGATGAGCTGCATTGGATTTTGATTTGATACATTAAATCTTACTTCAAATTACAAATGTCTGTCTAATTTTGTTTATTTTTTTTTTAATACAAGAACAATAATAATATTTTGTGTGAAGGATGAATTCAATCTGCGATAGGTGAATTTATAAGAATGTTATTCCCGAATCATCTGTTTCGCTATTAATTTATTATTTATATTTCGTTTTATGTTATTTATATTATATTTATATTTATATTATATTATATTTTATGTTATTTATATTATGTTATTTATATTTATATTTATATTTATTATTTTACTCTTATACTATAAATTAACGACTTCTTCTTTCACAACGCGATTTCGAATAGCGACCGAAATTACTGCAATCGCGCATTCCATCAATTTAGCAAAGTAATTTCCAGAATAAGTTTAAGTCTCTTTTTCGAAACATATTTCAAAACCCTTCAGAATTTGAAACGTAAGAACATGGCCACATGCGCTCGTCCTCATTTAAATCATCTTCGACAATTGTGAAATTCTGACTCCGCAAAACGCCGCCATGACCATAACTTAATCGAACGGTATATAGAAACAATTGTCAAATTAGTCTTTTGCGACTCTACGGAGTAACTCTGTACCAAAGTCTTCTTCATTTTCCATTTTGCTAACTGTAAGAAATTTTGTTTATTTTAAAAAATTACATTTTTCAGTGACTTTTTAATATTTTTAAATTAAAATATTAAACTCTTAAACAAATATTTATTTATTTTTTGTTTAAAATTATCCAATGACACTTTCGAACGTGCGTCAGAAAATTCCAAACTTTCACAATATCGCGAAAATTGATAAAAAATTCTTTCCCGCTAGAATTTTAAATTCTTTACACTTCGAGCATCGATTCGTCGTTCGATATATCGAAAATGGCGGGAAAATGCGAATCACAAAGATTATTATATCAATCGAATAGATTATTTTTAAATTATTTTTAAATTATCGGACACATGGAGAATTGACGAGGAATAAGTATAGCACTCTTTTGAATTCTCCATGGAAAGGATGACCGAGTTCATCGTGCACTAGAGGCGTTTGTGATTGTGACGAGCGTGGATTTTTTCTCAAAATAGATCGCAGGTAGCGCGGAAAAATGCCAATAAAGAAGGTGACACTCGTTAGGTACACACATTTTTTTTTAATACACACAATCGATTTCTGTATATTTATTTATTATTTTTTAAAGCAAAAACTGCCTTTGTTTTTTAAATAAAAATAATAGAAGGGTTTTTGCGTTTTCTTCATTTTCGCTAATTTGTTGCGTAACGATGTTCGAGCATCGCGAAAACACGACCGTCGGTAATTTCTGACAAGCACGCGAATACGCAGCCTAAATTTTTCGATTAAACGATGAGGAAAACAGTCCAAACACAGAAACGTCGAACGTAAACGTTTTTTTTTTCAATTTCGTTCGCAGCATTGAAAAAGTGCTGCTTCTCGATATTTCGAAAAAAGTTTATTGAAACAAATGGTTATTTACTTTTCGAATTTCGAACGTTCGTGCCTTTTTTATATGAAAATATTTAGGAGACACTAATTACCTCGAGCGATATGATCGGAGGGTATTCGGCGTCTGTCGTCATAGTTAAACGATAAGATGAACTTGAAAAATAAAAAATACTCGATATATATGTTCTATTTGGTGGCTACTGTGTGTGTTCGGAGACACGCTATAAGCAGCTACATTCGTACACTAAGACTCGGAGTTGGCGTGTTTATTTATAGAATGGGAAACACATTTGTTTCGGCGCGCACGGGCCAGCTTTCTCGAGAACCAGAAATCTATCTCCCTCACGATAAAATTTGCACACTTTTTAATTCTAGTCGTACATTTCGTGGGAAAGTTTAACAATGAATTTTAATTTTGCAAAGTTTTACAGTATTTTTTTTAAATTATTTTTTTAATAATTAACAAATTTTTAATGTCGAATAAAGAGTTTTACGAGAGGTTGTTATTTCAGAGTAGTCAATACAACAACTATTTGAAAATTAAGGTAGGAGTCGCGTAAAATCGTTTGAGATAGAATTTCTTAAAAATTTGCACAAATCGTCTTTGCACAAATAGTTTTGAGATCATGTCGAAATGTATGCCAAATTTTATGAAGCTTCACCATCTGGTAATCGAGATATTAATTGTTGAAAGTCGTCATATTTTTCAATCTCTCATAAGAGAAAGAAGATCGGTATAAATTTTGAAAAAATTCTGTCTCAAAAAAATTCAAGTGATGATTTTACATTTAATTAACACGTATAGCCAAATCCCTGAATGGACTGTCACGCGACTCCTACCTTAAAATGATTTAAAAAAACCTCAATTTGAAGAAAGCTTTATTTACTTTTTCATACGAGATTCACTTGTTTTAACGTAGTTGTTTTAAGGTAGTTCTATATAGTTTTATCGATTATTTAGGAATTTGTTGAAAATTGGTACAGTCATTTTTTGATATGTTACGCAAATGCGTGCCAAACTTTAAGAGGTTTCACCACGTAGTAATTGAGATATTTATTATTAAAAATCCCTATTTTCAGTGCTCTCCCATAAGAGCCCTCGTGTTCAATATTGCCATTTTCAATACTAAATATCTTGAAATCTAGATGGTGAACCTTTTTAAAATTTTGCACAGCTCTTTATTGTACTTCAAACGATGCTTCAAACAAGCTCCTTTTAGTTTTTTACAAAAAATTCTAAGATTATGATTTTTTAAATTTTCATAAGTACGTAGCAAAGTAAAAGTCACCTTGGATGATCTTGAATTTTGAATATATTATTTTTAAAGCAATTTGCAACTTTTCTTAATAAACTTAAGCTCTAAAACCACATGGTTTGGAGATAAATTAAAATAAAAACTTTTGATTTTACTGTAAGTATAGAACTACCTTAATATAGTTTTTTGAATTAATTTGCACTTTTTGAAATTCGACACTGTTTTGAACGAATACGAAAGAGGTTTGACACAGTGAACTGTCGATTAATGAGATAAATTTTTCTTATTTGTTCGATGCCCTCACTTTTTTTTGTTGATATAATTAATAATACCTCCCTAGGAACATCATATCAAAAATTCACGTAATTCTCTAGTGTCTGCATGTGTTAATTACTCAAATGAATACTCGTACCCCATACGCGAAGCAAAATTATTGTGTAAATTTGTCATTTTCAAATGTATTTTTCTTCACAGAAAGTTCGATAACCCATATAAATTTCGTGCTTATTGGAAAGCTGATTTTATTTTCTATCGAATCGTTATATATTTTCAGGCAATTCTCCGGACTTTGACATTCCGTTACAACCTCCTTAACACAAAATTTTAATTTTGCAAAGTTTTACAGTATTTCATTATTATTTTTTAATAATTAAAAAATGTTCAATGTCGAATAAAGAGTTTATTTATTTTATATATGTATCATGCACTAATTAGGAAACAATATGTTGCGAGTTTTTAGTTTGTATCATGGCGCTGGTTACTCGAGTGGAATAGCTATAGGAAAATATCGATGGGCTAACGACAAACATCGAATAGCCATTAGGGCAGCTAGCAGTACACTGAAAAAAAATTTTGTGAAATTTTGTTGATTCAACAAAATTTTGGTTTAATCAACTGAAATTTTATCGATTCAACAAAATTTTGGTTTAATCAATTGAAATTTTATCGATTCAACAAAATTTTGGTTTAATCAATTGAAATTTTATCGATTCAACAAAATTTTGGTTTAATCAATTGAAATTTTATTGATTCAACAAAATTTTTGTTTAATCAATTGAAATTTTATCGATTCAACAAAATTTTGGTTTAATCAACTGAAATTTTATCGATTCAACAAAATTTTGGTTTAATCAACTGAAATTTTGTTGGTTCAACAAAATTTTTTCTCAGTGTATATAAAGGATCCAAATTCGTGAACAGCCAACGATCATTTCGGTAAATGTCGTTGCTCAAAAAGCAGCTGCGTTCGATAAGTGTCTTTCGCGCCCGTATACACGCGCAGGACGCACAAAAAAACTGTTTGTCATTTTCAACACGGAACTGTTCGTTTTATCGTGGTTATTCACAAAAATAAACAAAAATAGCATAATCGGATATTTACCCAGCGAAGGAATTCCTACATTGTTGATTCTTCCGACGAGATGATCCTGATAGCAAAGAAAGAAGCCGTTGCCGATTGCTTTTTGAAATTTTGAATACTACGTTGGCCCGCCTGCGTGTCATTTCGTTAAGTTGGCGACGAACTTAAAGCTCGATTTACACGGGTCCACTTGTTGAGTCCGAGAACCTTTCTGAGCGGTATTTTTCGTAAATCGCAACAAAATATCGGGAAAAAAAGTTTCTACGAGTTATGCGGTCTTTTATTTACGAATGCCCGATTATATATTTTGTCTAGCGGGTGAAAAAAAGTGTAAACATAGAGAAAAATCGCGCGTGTAACGCCGCGCGTCGCGTCATCTTACGTCAACAAATCAACCACGTCGTCTCATTTGGGCGAATTGCGACGTTCCCCGTGAAACATGACCGTCAAATTGTAACGCGAGCCGAAGACAAAAGAAGCGAGCCGCACTTCAACGTTGAGCGCGATCCCCGGGCGCTCGTGCGTCACGGAATTTCCAGGCTTTTCAAAAAATCAATTTCATTTCGTCAAGGACATTTTCAATAATCGATAAAACCCTTTCCAGAGCCACGACACCGTCTTTCATCCATCGATGCTCAGTTCTGAGCTTCGTAAACAAAAAACCGCGTCGATCCCGCCGGACTGGCGTTGACAAGTTTGAAAGAGGTATGTACAAAAAAAAAAAAACATACATTATCGGGACAAATACACGAAGTTACAGGCTTCACGGGAATTATCGCGTTGATTTGTCATCAAGGAACGATCTCGTAAATCGCTTCGTCGCATTATTTACGAGATATATTCGCGAAAATTTGGTTTTATCCGGGATGTGTAACAGGTGAAATATCCCGCATAGAAACAAGATTCAATCGCTCGTAATTTTCGATCTCAGCGGATCCTTTTTCGTATCCACAATAAACATTTTTCACGACAAAAGAAATCAGCAATCGCGTGAATTGTTAACGGATATCTTTTTTTTTTTTTTTTCGATTATCTCTTCAAGATCTCGTTCGTTATCCTACTTTTGAAATATTATTGAAGAGTATACCTATATGTTTTTAATTTTCGAGATTTCTGTGGCGTATCAAAGGAAAATACTTTTATGATATACTTTTATAATATTTTTTCTCTCGCTATGGTGTCCTTTGTTAAGAAATATTTTTTTTTTTCGAGAATATATTAATTAATAAGAATAATTTTATCTATTTTATTATATAAAGGCAAATATTAAAAGAAATATTGTACCTTTTTGATTCGTGACTTGAATGAGAATATTTGTATTTTGCGTGACAATAAAGTATGGAATAATTATTGCAGAGTAAAATTATCAAAAAGCGAATTGTTTGAAGACAACATGCCGGAGCACAATGAAAATATCAATCCTATGTCAAATGTAAGTCTGCGATGTTTCAAAATTTAGCTCGCTTGGAATCCATACTCTCTACAGCATCTATTTCTTATTCTAGAATAATGCAACAATCGAGAATGATCAACTATCGAATTATGTTGATCCTGGCGGGATTTGTTGCTTTGAAAAATGTTTAACGATTGGCCATAGAGAATCCGTAGATAGAAAAATATATTTTGGGTGAGTTTCTTTTTTTTTTTATTTTTTCAAATTTTCCTTATCGGCTTTTTCTCTTTTCTGACTGAAAAACAAGAAAACAAAAAAATTTACAGAACTCCTTTGTGCGCCGGGATGGTGAGAGTAACTTGTAGTAATTCGTTGTACCCGTGCATTCTTAATTTTCATATGAAATGTTGGAGCGCCAAAAAAGACATGTGCTGGCCTGATAGAAAAATGTCTGAGAAGGTAAAAGGACACGAATCGAAAGTTACAATAGTTTTTATGAATTTTTTTCTAATTATTGTTTGTTTGAACAGGAAATTTCCCAGACTGCAATTTGTTTCACCCCCAGCTGTGTAAATGGCGACGGTTGTAGCTCTTTTGTTGATAAAATTGAAATTATAGATTCCAATGGTAAAATTATTGCAGTTAAACAACATGAAAATAATACAACAAAACATGGAAAAGTTACAACTTCTAAGGAAGTTAAAAAACCGCCTATTGTAAATTTCCAATTACTTTTTACTTTTTTCCTGCATAAAACGAAAAAAAGGAAAAAAACTGCATTATGGTACGTTTTTTTTTCAGCAAAAGCAACAGAAGGCGAAAACTCCAAATAAACCACGACCTCTTGTAACTCCAAATTCTCAGACAACATCGAATGAAACACCAAAGACAGTTAAGAACGAAAACGTCGAAAGTTTATTTAATAAAGAGTGAGTAAAAATTTTATTTTGAAACTTGCCACAGAAGTCACTTTTTTCACATTTCGAAAAAGATATAAATTTTTGTGTTTGTAATTTTAGGATGTTAAATTATAATAAACGAAAATTAGTAAAGTTAAGAGCTGAAAATTTTGGTATTCAAAAGGATAACAAAGTAAGTGACGTTAAACGAGGAAAGATGATTGAAAAATCGATTATTTGTTAAATTAATGTATTTTTTCATTTACGTTAGTGGGTACCAAGTTTACCTATGTACGGTAACGAGTTCATGGTAGCAACTGCCAACGCCCTTACAACACCAGATTATTCAAAAGATAGTGCAGAAGTTGCTGCAGCTAAAACTTCATGCTTCGAGTAAATCAAATTTTTTTCTTTCTTTATTGCCCATTTTATCGTTATTTCATTATATTCCAATCAGAGGGGGAAAATTAATTAATTTTCTTTTTCTTTTCTAGATATTTTTATCGTTTGATATCGAATTGTGGGCCGTTGAAACTTGATGATCTTCTGACCAAGTACTTAGAAGCACATAAGGGTTTCGTTTCTGATATACATGAAAAAGTATTAACGCATCATTCAAGTAAGTGAACTCTATCAAATTGATATAAACCCTTTGTGGTTCTTATTTTATTGATGAGTCAATAACGGTATTATAATAACGGTATTTTAGATCTTGGTGAATTTTTGGCTCAATCACTAAAATTGACGATAATCGACGATTATATATGCACGATGGAACAACTTCCAATAGCATATAGTTTAATTAAAGAACAAGTAGTTTCGTCTTTAAAAGGTGTGCAATGCTTTGAAATTGAAATGAACATACAGGATAATATTTTAAAGAAATAAATTATTGATCAAAAATTTATCTTAGATATCACGTATGGTGAAGAAATTGATGAGAATTCTACAAAAGTTAATGATTTTGACGCTGAACCAAATTTCAACGTAACTTCGATGTTTAAAAAAAAGAATTCAATTATCTATAATTGGCAACAGCATAAAAATGAGATATTGGATCAAGAGGATAAATCACAGGAGGAAGAAAATGTTCCCAATCACGTTGAAGCCTTTTCAACTTCAAGCGATGTTGGTAAGCTTAAGAAAATGGGGAAAAAAATTTTTCCATTTCCAAAGAATACAATTAAAAATTAATAATAATTTGATATATCTGTCCAGATGAAAAACTTAATACTGACGGTGCTGATATGATGGAGAGTGTACGAGGTTTTGCCCGAAAAATTGAGAAACAGCTGCAAATGTCGAGGATGGTTAAATCGACTGACGATATAGTTTCTGCATTACAAACTACTGTAAAAAAACCTGTAAGAAAAAATATTGACATATTTATATATATATATTTTTTAAATACTACCTAAACATTTTTTTAACTATTACAATTATTTTCACGCAACAGGTCAATTATAATGACTACGAATCCACAACGAAATATTTGAGAAAACTTTCATTGGGTATCGAGGATGAAACTAATAGTGAAATTTCACTCGCAAATTCATTATGTTCGGGATCAAAAAGTGATCTCGATGTAGATCCTAACAGAGTGATAGAAGAGTTAAAAAATGAATTATCTCGAGCTCAAAATGAAATAAAAATAGCTAAATTCGAATTAAAGTGAGAATAATAAAATACATAAATTCCGCTTTATATCGTCACTTATACATTTCATCATAAATAACCGAATCTTATCTGTTTCAACAGTGAAAGTAAAAAAATGAATGTAGCTACGAAAGGGCGATTATTGAAGAAAATTTTATGCGCCCAGTACGTTTACAACAAGCAGTTAATTTCTACGTAAGTTGTAATTACACCTGTTTGATAATATTAAGTAATGAAAATTATGACTGTACCTATAAACGTAATATTTTTTTTTAACAGGAAAATGTGCGAGATTCAAAAGGATTTGGAACTAATTACTTTTATTCAGAAATGTATGGTGAGATTAACTGGTAGAGCATTGTCAATAAATGAGTCAACGTTGCAACAAAGCATAGCCAAGCTGAAGCAAATTTCTGATACGCATGAGGTAAGAATACGCTTTTGTAACTAATCTCGGCGATGAGGTCAGAGAAAAATGATTCACCGAGTTTATTTGCAGTCGAGATTTCTGAGGATCGAGGACCAGCTGCGTGTGACCTCGCACATAGGAAATCCAATGGAAATTGATTTGCAGCCCGAGGTCATACCCGAATTACCAAAATATCCGCTGATAGACGTTATTCGTTCGGCGTTTGACATGTTGGAATTAAAAATAATCGAGGAGAACTCGGCGCAATCCAACGTTTCTGCACACCCGAAACATTCTTCGAATTCTGGTCATTACCATATGAATTCATTCTTGCCTACTCCACTAAATTTAAGTCCAACTTTGTCCTCTAATTTTCACCCTCACATGCAATATCCACAAGGTTTCTATCCTCGTCCTCCTCCTCCACCGCCTCTGGTGTATCCAGTGCCGACTCCTTCCAGTGCACAATCATTCTTCCATGGACAGCCCTTTCAAAGATTTCCGAACCAGCTGGTCAATACTCTAGGAGCTATTCCTCCACTTTTTACAGTACCTCAGGCTTCTCGTGCTCATGTCGCCAATCAGCACTCGCAATCTGTCAACAGCAATGCGAAAAACAATACTGACGATGGCAAAATGAGCAAATCTTCTAACGACTTACTTTCTGATTTCGGAAGCAAAGAATCTTTGATTGACCGAAATTTAAACAACAATGTTTATCAATCTACCATCATAAACGAGCCGATAGAAAAAACTGTAGCTAATGAGGAGACACTTTCGAACCAGACGCAAGCTCAGGAAAGTCCGAAAATTCTTCCTCAAACTGAGAGTCCGAAAATTCTTCCTGAAACTGAAAGTCCAAAACACAAGAAACCAAAGAATGCCAGTTTGGACAGACTGATGCATAAAATGAGATTGAAATATCCTGGAGTATTGGAGTAAGTTATCTAAAGAAATTTCGAGACTCGAACATGGTTGTAACAAAAAAAAAATATTTTTTACAGATTGGATCTGCTGAAGAGTATTATTTGCGTCCGCAAGCAGCACAACAATTCGCTGACATCCATGACAATGAAACAAATAATGTACGAGGCTTATAAATTTATAAGTCACTTGCAGCGAGAACGTAAGTTTTCTTATTTTAATCGATTACATGTACAAGAATGGATATTTAAAAACAAAATACTTTTTTCTTTCCAGAATTGTGCAGTTATACTCAATACAAACCTTATGTCCCGCCTGCTTCAAGTACAGATCGTAATCAAGGCTTCTGGAGTATTTACGACACTGAAAACAAGTCGCACAACTTGAGTGCTTCCACATCTTCCCTTGTCTCAACAGCGAGCAATTCTTCGACGAAGAGACAAGCTCCATCAGAGTCATTGACTCTAAAAAAGTGCTGGTTGACGCTCAATGCTCCGAATGAAAAATGGGATTCTAACAAAGTGAGCGAATGCTCTATATGCTGTGAAGAGCTGTCAAACTCAGAAGCCCATTCATTACCGTGCAAACATACCTATCACAAGGAAGTAAGTTTTGCAACATTTTTTAAATTCTTTTTTATAATATATTTTTATTAATTTTGGTATATTTTTTTAAAAGTGTATAGAGAAATGGTACCAAACGAATATGAACGAATCCATCTACAGATCGTGCCCGGAATGTCGACATCCCTTCATCGACGATCAAGAGTATCCTCCGCTCATGCAGAGCTAATTTTTTTACTTTCAAACGTTGAAAACGAAATTTTTTTTTTCATTATTAAAAGGTTCAACTCTATTTTTTATATTTTTTTTATGCTTATAAACGTAATAGTTCTTAAGAGCGTAACGCTGAGAAGGAAAAATGCGATGCTTCATCGCAATATCGTTGACTGAAGATAAAAAGTTCATTATTTTGTTACAACTATTAAAAACTTCAGGCAGCGATAATTGACTGTTGTTTCATTACGAAGGCATATTTTTTTCTTTAAAAAGTATTTACAAAAAATATGTACTATTCGATATTTTCATATTTTATATTGTTACAACGTGCAAAGTGTTAATTCGAATACATAAATGGTTTTGTTAGCACCACCAAAAACTGATGGAAAAACTTGGTGTTAATGATTGAACGTGGTGCCACCATCTTGGTGGTATAAAAAGCATTTCTCCAGGCCTCAGTAAACACACAAGTCCCTTTGCTTCTCTGAATTTCGGCCATTTATTAAAGTCAGGACTCAGAGGATCTACTTGTGCTGTATTAGATAACAATCTTGTTTCATAAGAGTACAGCTTTGGTGATTCTTCAGGGCCATATAATATTACTCTTTTGTATCCAAATACCTAAATATTGATTATATTATAATTTTTTTTTTCATTTACAATTTTTTGTTGCCAAATTATTTTTCACATTCCTCACCTGACACAAGAGATTATTTTTAGGGTCGAAATGCAGAGGAGACACTGTTCCGCGTGGACCAAACCAAGCATTTATATCCGGTGTTTCCGGATCTCCCTCGTTGTCAGAAAAGTTACAGTAATCTGGGATTGAGAAATCGTCTCTCATTTCCGGTATCTGTACATTAATTAATTAATTATATATATAAAGATATAATATATATAATAGTATAAAATTAATTAATTAATTATATATATAAATATAATTAATTCATTAATTTTAGACTTTCAATAAATTGGGGCAATGAATAAATTAATTATACCTGTTGGAATAACTGGTGCTGAGCCAGATAACCAATCTTTTCATTATTTTTGGATACATGCGATCGAATGAAATCTGCGAAAGTAACGAGACTCTGAGACCAATCTTCTTCTGTATAACGCGAACCAATTTCAATCGGTACAGTTCGATTTCCAGCGATTTTCATTAAATAGTCGACGTCTTTCCACGATTCCAGAGCTCTCCAATGACTCAAGCAATCTGAGAAAAAATAATGCTGGAAACTTGTCAATTTTCGTGAAAGTATTCGAATACGATACCTAACTCTTGAGCAAAGCTGGAGTTTTGGGTTTAAATATTTCTCTATAGAATGTTTCCATGGAGGGCTTGTCAAAGCTCTTGATCGAGGAAAATCCTGGCAATAGTTCGTCCGAGATGTTGCTGTCGTCTATTAGAATTTTCTTTCCATCATCAATCCCAGACCAAGTCTCTGAACAACGAAAATACTGTTTAGCAATTTAAACAGACGTATTTTTAAATCTACTCCCATGCAATACTCACGAGCAAGGTAATCGTTTATCCTAGAGGCTATTTCAGTCAGGAGAGTCGGTGTATTAGGTAAAGGAGCTCCCAATAAAATTGCTCTATCTACTTGTTTTATAATTTGTACAAAAGTTTCCTTTCGAAAATGTTCAGTGTGCTTCTCATTCACTGTACACGAAATTTCTAAAAAAACACACTAAGCAAACGAATGATTTGAATAAAAATTGTAATTTATACAAAGTGTAATTTACATATTATGTGCAACTTTTGATACCTTAATGAGACTACACAACGTATAGCAAAATCTGTAATTTATGGGAACATCTTTCCAATATCCAGTGTTCAAAGTCTCCCAAGTTTGGTCCAAACATGCTTCAAGTTTCAACAGAGAATCGTCTACTTGTTTTTTCGTCATGGTCCTTATAAAAATATGTACTGTTAGAATTTGTATTGTAAATGTTTTATTGAAATTTGTAATGAATACTTACTCGTTTGTCTGTAATGATGAATGTAGCTTGTTGCACATGGCGATTAATTGATTTTTCATCTCACTGGGAATATTTTGATGCAAATTTTCAAAGATTAAATTCCAGGGTATATGAGCTCCTGTTATTAAAGCCATGGAACTTATTTTTACCTGGAATTCATAACAAGTTTTTAAATGTAGAAAAGGGAAAAGAAGTAGGATAAGTACAAAATGCATTTCAAACAGATGGAAATTTTATGACGATCATTTAATAAGATGTACATGTTTGTCTCCGTTTTTATACAATTCTGGCCATTGAACAATTACATGATCAGCTATGGGATACAATATTTTTGCGCTCAGTGAAAGAGTCTTGACTCGGCAAAAGCTTTCAACAAAAATAATAGTGGTTTGCGCAAGAAAGAAAATCTTCAATAAGAATGCAGCGATGCAAATTGGGACGCACGTTCCTGGACCATTACACAAAATTAAATCAGGTTTCGAATTCCAAACTATTTTCATAGAGTCAACGAAAGATATGAGAGTCGTCCAGACCGACGTTACATATGATTGACCAACTTCGCGACTTCGAGATATTTTTAATATTTTGAAATGCTGCTTTCCAGCCTCGATTTCCCAAGCTTTGCTCTCACTGATATCATCAGACGAGGCCTGTACATATATTCTCGGAGTGTACAATTCTGAATTTAAATTTTTAACTATCTGCAAAATTTCTGTTGTGTGACCGCCAGATCCCAAAACAATGAGGGTCCTGATGCTTCTTGATTTCCTTTGAGGCATTTTTTCACCTCTTTGCAACACGATGTACAATATTCTCGACAATAAGAGTAAAACGCTCACAATGATTACAAGTATCGAGTACGCGAGCATTTTTTACCTGTAAAAATATGTTAATAGGTTAATTTTTTTGTAAAATGCTTATTTATTTGCAATTAAATGTAAAGAAAATCTGTAAATCCTTATCTTTACATCTATATAAAAAATATGTACCTTTTTTTCGTCTGACAATCGAATAAGAGACAACAAGCAAAGTACTTGGAAAGAAGAAAAACTCTTGATGACACTTTGTTTACAAAACCAGTGGCAATTGCACACGTGCTCCCATGTTTACGTCAAAAAAGTAAAAGCGAGGAAAATTTCCGGAGTGCGCACAACCGGTACGAGCTTCTTTTTCAGCCTGAGTAAAATTTATTCAGATGGAATGATTTAAAATAAATTCAACTTTTTAAAAATAAAAATACGTGAATGATTAGTGTGTAATTTATTACAATTATTTGTCAAAAGTGGAAATAATTATCGAGAAGTATATGGTAGCGCCGATTGCGGTGCCTGGAACAAGTAAAAGGAGAAAAGCCAGATGAATCGTCTTCGCGTTGTCGTCGATTCCGCTCTTGTATGTGCTTCGACATAACCCCAAAGTTTTACAATCATAATAATAACAAAGCGACGCGGCAGATTTTTGTTATCAAACACCACGTAATTTCAATTTCGGAGTGACTCGTACAATGTCCATGCCCAGGTAGGGCCAAAATTATTGTAAAGCGTCAAAATAGCGGAGACGGAAGCGATGGGTGACATCCGGGCAGGACTCGACGAGCTCAAGCTGGATGTTGCATTGTTTGCCGACGTGAAATACTACGTCAGTGGTGAAGGGGATCCAAAGGCAAGAATTTACCTCGTAATCGCTATTTGACCAGCAAAAAAAAATTTTTAACCATTTCCCATGACAAATTATTGATAAAAAGATGAATATATTTGTCTAAATTGTAAAATGGCGCCTAAAAAATGTTCACTCGCAGACTCGTTTGTTCCAATGGACTGATATTTTTTTCAGATTCTCAGTTTACTGCAAAAAGGTGGAGCTTCGAGATCAAATTTTTTCAGCGATCTCGTCACACATCTCATAGCCGGTTATGAAGTGCTCGAAAATGATATCTCCGTTGCCAAGGATCTTTACGAGATACCAGCCGTTACCCAAGACTGGATCTTGTATTCTGCCCGGTGTAAAAAACTGCTGCCGTATCCTTTTTTATACCAACGAGTATTACTTTTATTTTTTTATTAATTTTTTTTTCTATATCTCTTTTCCACATCGATAAAAATCCTTCGTATCGTACACAAAGGACTTTTCTTAACGAATATCTCCAGGACAAAATATTTCTCGCCAGAGAGCGAACAATTATTTTCTACGGTGAGAGCGTGCGTATCCCAAGTGAGCAGAGCGGACAGTAAAGCTCTGTGGGCGATGATTACTTTCCAAGGTGGAAAGTGTCAGTTGCGATTGGATCGTTACTGCACTCACCTGATAACCGGAAAAGCAGGCGGGGCAAAGTACGATGCAGCGATGCGTTTTGAAAATCACCATGTTCAAATAGTAACACCGGATTGGGTGACGGAGTGTTGCAAGAAGGGTTCCCTGATGAGCGAAGTCGAGTATCATCCCCGACTCCTGATATATCCATCGCCAAACAGTTCGACAGCCCTTATAACCGGGTTCATGGACGAGGATGGAGAGAACAATCCTAGCCAGGAGGAACAAGACAGAACGAAGGCGATGCTGGAGCAGCTGAAGCAGCGAATGCCTTGGAATCAACCGCACACGTCGGCTTCTTCGAGCGGAGCTCCGTCGCAGAGTGCTAACGCGACTTCCGGTACGGTTGCACCGGCGTCGATAGCTTCAACGGCCAGCGGTGTCCAACAACAAGCACAGATGCAGACATCGCAGAATTCCCAACAGCAGCCGCAATATTCGCGACCTGGACCAACGAGCAATTTGTCAAATTACATTCCTGCCGCATCGCCGGCGGTGTCGAACGCCAATATGCCAAATCAGAATAACTGGCATGCACAGAGTACCGCTGCGAGTACGACTGCTCAGATGAAGCCTCAGATCCAACAGGCAGAGCTTTCGCAGCAGCAGCAACCGCTGCAGCAGCAGGTGAATGTTCAGCAGGTGAATTTGCAGCAACAGCAGCAGGTAAACATGCAACAGGCGCAGCAACAAATGATTCACCATCAGCAGCAGCAGCAAACACAGTTGTCCCAACAGCAAATAGTCCAGCAACAACAGCAAATGAATCACCAGCAGCTGCCTCAACAGAATTTCACGCAACAACAGCAGCAGGCGCAACAGTCGCAGCAACAGATGTTGAACTCTCAAGTTTCGCCTCAATTAACAGCTCAACCAGTGGCACAGCAGCAGACGTTGAATCAACAGACTCTCATGACGCAACAGCCGCAACAGCAGATAAACATGCAAATACCTCAACACCAATTGGCGGTTCAGCAACAATTGTTATCGCCGCAGAAGCAACAACAGCAGCTCAGTCAGCATCAATTGATGCAGCAACAGCAGCAACTGAACCAGCAGCCGCAACAGCAACTCGTGTCCCAGCAACAACTCAGTCAGCAGCCACAGCAACAGCTGGTTTCTCAACAGCAGCTGAATCAGCAGCCCCAACAGCAAATCGTGTCCCAGCAACAACAGATGAATCAACAGTCGCAGCAGCAGCAACTCGTCTCGCAGCAGCAGTCTCAGCAGCCGCAGCAGAGTCCCCAATTGCTTCAGCAGCAGCAAATCCAGCAGCAAATCGTTCAGCAACAGCAGCACCAGTTGGCTCAGCCGCAGCAGGTGGTCCAGCAGCAACCTCAGCAGCAGCCTCAACAATTAACTCCTGAACAACGACAGCAGCTTCATCTTCTTCAGCAACAACAGCAGCAGCAACAGAAAATTCAACAGATTTCGCAACAGCTGCAGCAATCGGCGCCCCAAAGCTCCCAGCAGTTCGTCATTCGCGATGGCCAGCTGCAACAGCAGTCCCCGAATCAGCAGCTGATCAACACGAATCAGCAGAGCTTCCTCGTCCAGCGGGATCCACAGTGGCAGCAACAGCAGTACCACTTGCAGCTGCGACAACAGCAGCAACAGGCTCAGCAACAGTTGGGACAGCAGAGACCGGTTGGCCAGTGGACGCAGCAACCTCCTCAGCCGCCTCGCCAATTGATCCAGCTCGACGCCCAGACTCATCAGCAACTGCAACAGATGGATCCTCAACAGCGAGCCCAATTCATACAAAAGATTCAGAAGCAGAGGACGCTGCTGATACAACGACAGATGCAGAATCGCCAGGCCCAGCAGGGCGGTCCTCACATAGCCGTGATCAGGAGCCCGGGAAAACCTGGACAGCCGGGACTCCAGTGGGTTCAGCAGCCCCGGGCTCCGATGATGGGTCCCCAGGTAGCCACAGTCCCCGGACAGAAGCCAATGCATCCTGGCGTTCAGCCTCCTGGCCTTACATCGATCAACGCGCCCAATCAAGTTATCGTACAATCCGGGCAAGCAGTCCAGGGTCCTCAGCCCGCGCCTGGACAACCGTTCCAGCAGGTCCAGCCCCTGATTCCTCAACAAATGGCTCAATTGCATCTACAGAAACAACAGCAGATGGCGCGACTCCAGCTTCAGCATTTGCAACAGCAACAAGCTCAACAAGCTCAGCAGCAACAGCAGCAGCAGCAGCAACAATCTCCCGCCGGACCCCAACAGGAGCCACCCTTGACTCCGTTGTCCGTAAATTCCCAAATGCCACCGGATCAGCAATTGGTCGTAAATGCCAAGACGAAAACCGCCCTGGCCAACATGCTCACCAACAGACTCCAAGGTGGTACGACCGAAGGCAGCGCAGCCGGACAGCTCCGTCTCATGACCGCCCAGCACAGACCTCCGCCGCCTCCCTCTCAAGATCCTCAGCTCTTGGCCGCGTATCAGCGAAGATCCCTCGGGAATATAACGAATGGCGCACCGCCCGGTGCGCCGATTAAAATGCAATACGCACCGACGATGCAGCAACCAAAAGCTCAATTTTACGGACACAATCCAAATCTGAAACGTATGTATTTCTAAGGATGTTTATCCTTTACCTCAAAAAAGAGAGATTTTAATGAAATTGCGCTTATATTTAAATAATGATTTTGAAAAAATGCTTGCTAAATTTGGTAAACTTTAAGAGGATAGTTTAAAGTAGGAGTCGCGTGACAGTCTATTCAAAAGGTAGGCTGTACGTGTTAACTAAATGTTGAATCATCACTTGAATTTTTTTGAGACAAAATTTTTTCCAAATTTCTACTGATCTTCTTTGACATTATATTAACATGTGTGCAAAATTTAAAGAAGCTTCACCATGTGGATATCGAGATATTTATTTTTAAAAATTGTCACTTTTAACATTAACATGGGCGTGATAAAAAAATGCGACGATTTTCAACAATTAATATCTCAATTACTACATGGTAAAGCTTCATAAAATTTGGCATTCATTTGTGCAAATTAAAAAAATTTTGTCGATTTTACGCGACTCCTACCTTAAAAGATATTTAATAAAGAAGTTAACATATTCTTGTACATTTTTCAATGAAAAAAATGTACATAGTCCAAATGTAAAATTGTAAGTACTTTGCTTACTACTTCAAGAATAATACCTCCATTAAAAAAAATTATTAATTTTTAAAAAATTATAAAGATTTGTAAATTATTCAATGAAAAAATGTACAAATATGTAGCTTTAGTATAAAAAAAGAGAGATTTTTTAAAAAATGGGAGGTATTATTATTGAAGTAGTAAACAAAGTATTTGCAAATTTTCACAGTGATTAGGAGCGTTGTTTGTGCAAAATTAAATAAAGAAGTACTTAAAATAGCAAGTTTATCACGACGCGTGACAAAATACAGAAGTATTTCTGTCAGATGTGATGAAAAAACTCTTGTAACTTGAAATAGTTAACTTTTTAATCGCTAATTTTTACTCTGTACATATATTACATACATATAAAACGGATAAAATCTTATTTTGTTTATAATTTTTGATCATGATCGTTTATTTCTTTTTATTGAGGGCGTACTTTTTTTTTCTTTTATAGTTGCTAGTTAACGTACAAAAGTTAGTGATACGGTACAATAAATACGTTTTTCATTTTATATTCGATTTTGTTTAATCAGTAAACATTTCTTTCGGATGTGTTTTGCATTCATTTCACGTTAAAGATTATTTCCTTCTCATATTTCCAGCTGAATCTCAATCATAAAAATTTTCAAACGTCACTAACTTCTGATTGAGCTTCTATGGTAGCAACATCCTCAAACGCTTTTATTAATTCCATTAATTAAGTAACAAAGTAATCACATTTATATGTCGATAGAATACATTTATAAAAAACTGTGGTAATCAATTTTTTTTTGTTTTTCAGTGCCACCCGATCTATTTTTACTTGGTTGCATCTTCGTGATCGTCGAGTACGACGTGACTCTGTCAAACGACGTGGCGAGGTGGAAGCAAATAATCGAGAGACACGGCGGCGAGGTCGAACCGCAATATTGTCCCCGTACGACTCACGTCCTCGCCGTAACCCAGAAGCATCCGGTCGTCGTGCAGGCACTGCGTGAGGGAAAACGTTGCGTGAGCGCCGACTGGCTCTCCGACGTCGTGACGAAGCAGCAAGTCTTGCCCCCGTGGCACGCTCTCCATCTCCCGATCTCGTTCAGCCTGAACGAATTGCCATGCACGAAGCAAATCGTATCGTCGTCAGGATTCGAGGACGAGGAGAAAGTCAAAGTTATCGTGATGCTTGAACTCTTAGGCGCGAAGTATACCAAGTATTTTTCGCGACAAAATACCATGTTGATATGCAAAAGGTATATATATATATTTTTAATATGCCAGTCAATAATTATAATTATTATCGTGTAAAATAAATTTTTGTTATTATTTCATTTAATTTTGAATACTATTTTGCTGCAGGACTGAGGGACAAAAGTATAAAAAGGCCAGAGAATGGCAAATACCGGTTGTAAATGCTCAATGGCTTACCGATTTAATGTGCGGACAAAGGGGTGCCCTGCATCAGACCGACGCTCCGAAATATCAACATTTTAGTCTAGCCAATCCGTTTAGACTCGATTATTCTCTTGTGCCACATCTTATGGGTAAGTAATTTTCTGTTCAATCGATTCTTCGTTTTGCTTGTTTTATTAGTATAAATGTTGAGTTTATTATATGAAACTTTTTGTAAATTGCTTTTGAACGTTGGTGCAGCCGCTTGGAAAATGCCGATCAACATAACGCAAGAATCGTACGACAAGGTGAAGCAGGTTGGCCAGGGTCCGAATGCGATGAGAAAATACAAAAAGCCACGACTCGAGGAGCCTCTTATGAACAAAGAGCCTCATCTGCTCGGATTGGAAGAACCAATCGTCATCAGCAATCCGGATCCTCCTACAGGTGAAAAACAGCCGAAAATCCTGTTCTCCGGTATCAATCCTGCAAAACATGCCAAGGTATATTTGTTTTGTGTTAAAAATGATATAATTTATCATTTGCTAGCTTATGCTGAGCATTTCTCTGTAGTAAACGTGTAGTAAACCTGAGTTTTAACATAATTTTTATGATAAAAACTCACTTTTAAAAAATGTTCGTACCAACTCTTAATTTATAATCAAAAGGCTGAATACTAATTTTAATAAATTTGATGTAAAATATAGAAAATTAATGTAAAATGTAAAAAATAACGATAAAAAAAAGATTGCAATGGCACACGTGGAAAAAATGTTACATATTGCAAGAAATATTGAAAAGAATTTTTAATTATTCGACTTTTTAAAAATATAGTGTGTAGTTTTTTTTTTTTAAATTTCTTATTGTTGGATCATTTCAGAGGATTCGCGAGCTTGGTGGCGCTTTAGCATCGAGCTGGCGAGACGCGACGCATCTTGTGATGAACACGCCACTTCGAACGGTGAAACTTTTGTGCTGTCTCTCGAGGTGCAAATACATTGTTAACGTGCAATGGCTGTTGGATTGCTTCGCGAAAAATACATTCGTCGACGAGGTTTCGTACACTCTCGCGGACACGGAATTCGAAAAAAGTTACAATTGCAATATAGAGAAAGCTCTCACTAGTCCCAACAGAGGATCCGTACTTAAGGTACAGAAAAAAAATGAAATAAAATGATATTTTTGAAGCGATTGAATAATTTTCAAAGGTATACACGAATGAATGTAATAATTTTTTATATAATATACAAATTAATTTAGTTCACCTTTTTTTAACATGCAAATAATTTTCAGGGTAAAATTTTCTATTCGACACCAAGTGTCATCCCTTCGCCCTCGGCCCTAGCCGAAATAATTGAGAGCGCTGGAGGAATGATGGAGAAAAATCGAAGATCCGTGGCTCAAATTCAAGAAATGAACGCGACGAAACTGACTTACATTATTATTACACATGATAGTGATATTCACTTGTTGGCCGATGTTTTAAGAGCAGAAATAAGTAAGTATTTTCACGATTCTACAATTAATCATTATATTTTTTTAATGGTAATTATTTACGTTTTTTTTTCAGGTGTGTTCAATGCCGAAATCGTACTTGGAGCCGTTTCTCGGCAACATTTCCAAATAGACGGAAACCAGTTATGAATTCACAGACATTATTCGAATGTCTGCATGTAATTATAAAAACTATTTGTAAAGAAGATCAGGATTCCCTGAAAATCAATTTTCACAAAAAAAAATCAGGGATAAGCGATTGAATTAGAATATCTTCGTTGAAAACGAAAATTTTTAATATTTCGAACCGAACAGTTTCGAATAAATGTACTTCGAGCTCGTGTTTTTTTTAAATTCGTTTTTCGTTTGCTCTCTTCGTCAGCGAGTAAATTTTTCTAGAGGATTTTTTTCCTTTCTTTTTTGTAATGGCAATCATTTTTTTTTCTCCTCGAGGATGTATAATTTTTTTTTTGAAATTCACCGCGATAGTTATAATAAAAAAAGTTTTGTAAATATGTTTAAAAATTAGGCAAATTTTTGTTGAGCTTCTCGCTCTGTTATTGAATTCTTTCCAAATTCTTTTGTTGTCCAAGAGGGAATTTTTCATGACGAGACGAGAGAGCATTTCTTGTCATCTTGACTAGTCTACGGTTATTAGCGATTTCGTAAACTCCATTGACTCTTCCAACCTGGGAAAAGTTATTTGCTTTGGTCTCGATCTTTTGAGATTCCGTTCGGAGTTTTTTGTGCTTCCTCGTCTTTTTTTTTGCTTCATATGCTTCTGTTAACAAACGAGAATGAATTTGTCTTTCGCGTTTCGTTTGTTGTACATACGTATAAATATTCCTTGTATTCGTTAAGAGAGTTGATAAACAGCCATTTTTCCATGGGACCCAAGAGAAAATAAGAGTTAAAGCCCCATTTTTCCACAGACGAAAGAAAAAAAAAGTCGGTTATTACAGGCAAACGAAATAATCACCGAAAAGTTCGTCATACTTCTTTCCGAAAAAATGAATTTATTAGAGAAGAAAGAGGGATCGATGAAGAAAATAGTGCGTTTAATAGAAAATAATGCGAGAAAGAAACCGAAAAGAAAATGAAATGAAATCGAGCGAAAAAAAGAAACCAAAAGAAAAAGAAAAACAGCTGATTTATTTTTGAAATCACAAAGTTTTTTATTACACTTTTCTTCGACGGGACAATAAACGAACATACTTTTATGGTACAGTGTGTGTGCGCGTGTGTGTGTTTCAATCAACCTCCTCTCTTCCTCCATTGCAAAAAAGTCATCAAATAATATTATTATCGTTAAATAATTGTTAAACGAAGATTCAAAATTGTTTTTTTTTTATTAATTTTATTCATTTATAATTGCGTTGATGCTGCTGATATTGTTACAGATTCTGTTGAATTCGGGAGATGTTCACTTCCGGAAATGCGGTTGTTAACTTCCGGAAGTGTGCTCGTTTGCGTCGTCGAATTTTCGGCCTGGGACATCCGGCGTCCCGCGATACTAAAATTCATCAGAGCCAGTTCTTCGGAATTTTCGTCCTCGCTCTCGAAGTCGCTCCGTTCGTGGGACCACTCCTCGTCGGCAATGTCGTTGAGATTTTCACGCGACAAAAACTGACCGTCTTGGATAGCTCGTCTGCCCGATCCGAAATTCCAGTTTCCATCCTCGGTGTCCGTGAGTATTTTTACGGGCTCGCTCAGTCTTCTGTTGACCAAAATTTTCAAAGTTATCGGCGAGTCGCAGTTCGAACATCCGGTTCCGCCGAATAGACTCTTGGTCACGATCGGAGCGGCCAATCGGCAAACCGGTCGCAATCGGTTCCACAGACTCCTGCAGTAATCCGTCGAAAGGGGAAAAAACGTCGGACGTACAAAGTTGGGCTGTATGAATTTGGGCTGTACGAAGTTGGGCTGTACGAAGTTGGGCTGTACTCCGTAGTTGCTCATCACCGGGATAAATCTTTGACGAGGAAACAACGGGAAGAATCGACCGACTATTCTCCTCGACGTTAGCTGCTCGCCATTTTCGATTACGACAGGAGGAATGGAGGAAAGAGGAGAATCAGAGGGAGGAGGAGAATCAGAGGGAAGAGGAGAAACAGAGGGAAGAAGAGAAGGAAGAAGAGAAGGTAGAGGAGCAGGAGGGGGAGAAGAAGCTATTAGCAAAAGCTCGGCATTCTTATCAGGATTGTTATGCATGCCATGGTAAAAAGGTTTGAGCAGTACTCCGTTTGGTCGGACGTACGGACGTTCGTATGGACGTCGTGGACGAAATGGTCTCAACATCGATAGGTAATCTTTGAAAACAATCCGATCTTGCGGAAACGTTGTTGACCGAATTTTCGTGTTTATGGGGTAATACCTTGTCCTCAAATTATTTCTTACAGGACAAAATTTCGGAGTTCTGTATCTACAACGCCACGACATTAGATTGGATCTTACGTTCGGTAGAACATTCGTGGGAAGCTGGAACAAAAATGGACGCGGAAAGGATCGGCCGGGCAGGAACAGTGGCTCTTGTCTCCTGTTGACGATTTCCTGGCTCTTCGTCTGCGCATTTTTTCCATTATCGGCTCTTCGTGCCATTTCTTGGAAAATGGCGCTCGCGGATATTCTTCCAGCAGCCTTTGACAAAATATTCGGAAATTCCTGTTTTCTGAAAACTCCAGGTGAATACGGTATGGTCGGGAATTTTTGGCGTACCTGGTATTCACCATTTCTGGTAAAAGGTGTGTCGAGATATCTTCCGTTCATCGCTGATAATGTTCTTTCCAGGATATCGTTCCGAGCGGTCGGAAACTTGTGGCTTTCTCGCTCGAAAAAGTCGATCTTCTCGTAATTCGGCAGAGAATACCGAAGACCAGGCCTGTTCAATCCTTTGTAGAGCGATGAGTATCTCGTCCTCGGTTGCTGATAACTTTCCGTGGGAATGTAATTCAAATATGGCGACGCCGAGGGAGGTTGATCAGGTACGGGTAAAACGTTGTTTCGACTCGGAACGACGATTATTATCGGGTGTACGCAATTGTCCTGACACCTTTGGTTTCTTCTTTTTGAATCGCTGTCCCAAGATATCGAGTCGTCCAAGGCTTCGTCGTCGTCGTCGTCGTCGTCATTTTCTTTTTCATCCTTGCACCGCTCGCCGCTGACGTTTTGCTTCGCGACCTCGACGTTGCCGAGACTTTTTCGAGGATTCCCCGGAGCCGGCTTCGTCGTCGTTTCGGAACGCGCGAGGATCGAGACCGTGCTCGTCGGTGGCAGCGTCGTTTCCGGTAATTGAATCTTCTTCAGACAAATGACGTACTTCCGGCCTGTGTCGAGGGCCAAGTGGACGCTGTAGCCCGGCGTGATCGCCTTCAAAAATTTCTTCCAGTCGTCCGATCGCTTGCTCGTCTCGTTGCTGCTCTTCCGGTACAGGCACACTATGTCGTCCTCCAGCTCGATGTTCGCGATCAAATCCTTCCAGTTGTCACGCTGCAACGCCAGCGAGTCGTAACTCGAACCTTCCGGGAATTTGTGCTCCTTCAACGCTTTGCTCAGCTTATCAGCCGCTTCCCACACTCTTCCTCCCTCCGGTACCGAACGAATTATCGCGCTCATCAGGTCCATCGTCGTTATCGGCACCGACTTCGTTTTCGCCAAGTCCGACAGCCATTTCGTCCCGGTCTCGTTTCGCAAAAACTGCCCGACGATTTTCTGAGCCTCCGCGAATTCACTGGAATGAAAATTCGAAAATACTTTATCACGTACTGTTTTTTTATATATTTTTTATTTTGAGATAAGGTAAACGTCCCAATAGTTGGACAGCTAAGGGTTTTCACACTTTATCTTCGTTTAATAAAATATTCAAACAAAAAAATCTGCTTCAAATTCACATCTTGATTATTGTCTGATATTTTAGTGATCCAAAATTCATTTTATGTATTAATTTTAGATTATATTTTTAGTAAATCAATACTTGAACTTTTGAATATGTACAATTTTCCAATAGTTGGACAGAAAATTGACCTTGTCTCTAAGGTTGAGCGAGTTTGTTCCAATAAATTAACGTTATGAAAAATACACTTCGTTGAATATAAAACATAAGCCATATGATTTTATTGAGAAAAAAATTATTCAAATATTAAAAATAATATAGCAAAAATTGTTCAACTATTGGGACATGTCCATCAATTGCAACGTTTACCTTGTTCATTCAGTTAAGGATGTATGGGATAGACAATCCCAGTAAAAATTAATTTGACTATCAATTAGTAACTTGAGAATATTTCAATAATAATTTAAACGTTTTATATTGTTTAGACAATTAAATTAAAATTATTTTAGTAAAAGGTTTTGAAATTACTGTCTATATAAAATGAACTCTACTACGAATATATAAAAAGAAATCGCATGAATCTCATATTTTTAAATTTGTATTTAGTGCAAAATTTATGAATTCTCCATACAAAGCAATCTTAAATCTCAGCAAAACGATTTCAAATCGATTTCAAACGATTTTTTCATCTACTTACGAACAAAATAACAAAAATTTATAAAATTCTCATTTTTAAAAATATCGTTCATACATCCTTAAATAACAATTTAATAAAATTTAATTGAACTACGTTTTAATTTCATTCAAAAACAAACTGAAGGCAAAATCATATTGAATTTTTTAAAGATAATTTAAAGATTTTTTAAATTCTCGAGAACGTTCTTCAATAGTGTACTCAAAAATTTTGTAATGTTTTATTATCCAGAAATTAAGATATTCAGATTTAAAAAATACAATTTTAATAAATGAGCTTTTATGAGAAGCTACATTTGTGTGTGATGCTAAAAAACATTTAAGAAAATCAAAAAAAATTCTAAAGTAATTTCATGCACGTACCAAATAATTACATAAAAATAAAAAATAAAGACAAAATAAAATTGTCAACCGATGTTGATAAATTATTTTAAAAATTTGATAAAAATGATGATAAAGGGGTTTTTTTAAAGTAAGGAAAGCCTCTTTAAAGTACAATAAAGAGCTGTGCTAAGTTTTAAGAAGGTTCACCATCTAGATTTCAAGATATTTAGGATTGAAAATCGGAATATTTAACACAGGGGCTCTTGAGCACTGAAAATAAGAATTTTTAACAATAAATATCTCAATTACTACGTGGTGAAACCTCTTAAAATTTGGTACCCATATGCGTAATATATCAAAGAATGAATTTATCAATTTTCAACAAAATCCTAAGTAAAAGATAAAACTATAGAACTACCTTAAGGTGATGTGAAACACCCAATTTTGAATTTTTGAATTTTTGAATTTTCGGACAAATCCCACGCTCGTATTTTTCAAGAAAATAAACCAAAATTTGAATATGTTATGCAGTGCACGCTCTACCAGGGCGTGACACTCTTGGAATTAAAAAAATTAAAATTAAAAAAAATTATTTTTAATTTTTTGAAATTCCAAGAATGTCATGCACCAGTATAGCACTGCATAATATATGCAAATTTCAATCCATTTTCTCGAAAAATACGAGCGTGGGATTTCTCCGAAAATTCACTAAAAATTGGGTGTTTCACATCACCTTAAGGTGATGAATACGCTCGTATTTATCAAGCAAATGAACTGAAATTTGAATATATTATGCAGTGTACGTTATACTAGGGGGATGATATTCTTCGAATTCAATTTTAAAAAAAATTAAAAAACCAAATTAAAAAAAATATATATTTTTTTTCATTTTTTGAAATTCCAAGAATGTCATGCACTAATATAGCAAATACACTGCATAAAATATCCAAATTTCAATTCCTTTTCTCGATAAATACGAGCGTAGGATTTGTCCGAAAATTCACTCAAATAATTGGATGTTTCGCATCACCTTAAGAACAAAATATAAAAAAATGTATCAAATGCTCATTTTGAAAAAAAAAAAGAAAAAGAAATCGCTCGCACATGCTTGAATTACCTCTGGATTGTGGAATCGGCCCGAACGTTCAGCGTTTCCGATGAGGCGAGAATGATAAAAAAGAAGAAAAGCATTGTTCCCGTTCGATAAAGGAGCTTGCCTATGCGACGCATTGCCAAATACTGCGTTGCTATTTTCACTTTCGTGTCCTTGTCACTCGCATTAAGGCGATAAGTAACGATCGAGATCGAAGAATTTGGCACGACGAAGGGGAAATGAAAGGTTCGCGGTATGATAAATGTCTCTTCTTGGCTCACGACGGGCGATCTAGCCGGAAGTATCGGGAGGACAAAGGTGAAGCCCTCGATAGTGGCAGAACGGAGGGGAAGCACCAAGATGAAGAAATATTCGAAGGAAAGCTGTTGGTGGGGATATCGTCGTCTTTTATCGGCGTATCAACCCGCTTAACACGCTCGTATTTTATTTGGATACGAAAAAAAGTTTTAATTAAATGTTCGTCAAAACGAGATTGCACCGTTAACTTTTATCGGGAGAGCGACGTGACCACAATAGCGCGAAATGTTTTTTTCTTTTCTTTTCTTTTTCTCCAAACTTAATAAATGTCTGTTAAAATGTTCAACGGTAGATAATGCAGCCGATGAAAATAAGCGATTTTCCAAGTGAAATTCTTGCTAATCGCTTCGTCGTTGAAGTCGCCAAGATTTTCTTTCAAAACATTTTTCTGCAGTTTCGTTTCGAAGAGTTATATAACGATTTACTTTTTCATTAACATTGTCCAGTATTCCTCGTAAAAGATTTACTATTTTTCTTTAAGAAATATAATGGGTAGAATAAAAATAAAATAAGTAATGAATATTTGGAGATGAAAAATATTAAATGTACAATATGTAACTCGATAGAACAAAAAAAATTATTACGAAGGATATTGGAAGTAAAAGGCTAAGGAGACAAAATTATTTTCATTTTTCTTACTCTGGAAACGAAAGCCTGCCGTAATTGAAGGAGAAATGGATTTAAAATCGAAAAATAATTTTTTAACGCAAGTTTCACAGTCGTCAGACTTCAAATTCTAAAAATGTTAACATTATTGTTTCTAAAATGCATATAATTTGCATGCATAAGTCGTATATTTGCCCGAAATTTAAATTTAGTTTTACTAATAATTTTTAAAATTGAAAAAATTTTTCTAAATTTTTCATTTTCAATTGCTTAGAGCAATGCTAAATATGTAAATTATTTTAAAAGTGTACTTACACTGTTAATTGATATTACAGCAAACAGCAAAATAAGACAAGTTTATGGCAATAAACAAAAATCTAAATTTCACCTATTTATGATAAAAAAATTACTTTCGTGAGAGACCAACCCTACGATTTTTTGTAGGACAAAATACTGACTATCATGTGTATAAAGAGATTTAAATATAAAAAAATAAACATGGGACCGAGAAAAATTTTTATCGATCATAAAATTGCTAATACCCAGACTTTTTAGGATTATCGCGAAAACGTGAGTGTATGTTTAAGCAAATAATTTAAATCACCCTTTTATCTTTAAAGGATAATGTTTTAATAACTTACAAAACTTAAAAAAAAAAAAAAATTACGCTTGCAAGGCGAGGGTGAAGACAAGACACGGATATTTTTTCGAGAGACGTTGCAAAAAACCGTCAATAAATTAATAAATGTTATTTATACTTAATTGAAAGAAAATTAAGCCAAGAACGAAGAAATTCGAATAAGGGCGATTCAAATTAAGCCGTCTTCGCGCATGCGCCTGAGTTTGAAAGTACTAAACCATCAAAACACGAAAACAGTCGTAGATCATGCGTACATAACCTCCGTGACTTTGACACAACAAATAACAATTGATCTTGTGTTCCGAATCATTGTTACTGTTGAAAAAAAAAATTTATAACCGTATTAAAGCGATTACTCGAGAATAAAGCATTCGCCTGGTAACTTGGAAATATTCTGAAAATGGAGGAGATGGAAGTTGGCTCGAGCGAAGATTCTTCGGCGAAGAATTCAACTCGCTCGAATTCGAGCAACTCGAAGTCGATGCCGGGCGGCGAGAGCGACAACAAGAGGTTTGCGGAGTCGGAAAACGCGATCGAGGTGATCGACGACGAGGAAAATGACGACGACGAATCCGAGAACGAGGACGCGGACGAGGCCGAGGTTAAAACTCTCGAGGCGTCGCTCGTCCAAAATCCCTACGATTATTCCAGCCACTTGGCCCTGATATCGAAACTGCAGACAATGGCAGAGCTCGATCGCTTGCGAGTCGCCAGGGAAAATATGAGCTCCAAATATCCTCTCAGTCCTGATATTTGGCTCTCTTGGCTCAGGGACGAGATCAACCTGGCCATGACGCCGGAGCAGCGCAACACGGTCATGCAACTGTGCGAGCGAGCTGTCAAGGACTATTTGTGTGAGTTCATCAATTTTTATTCCACAAATTCATAAAAAACTTAAAATATTTAGCCAAGGAGATATATCAAGTTTTTTTTCACCATGTAAACTAAAGGCAAAGTCTCGGGTTTTTATTTATGTAAGATATTGTCTTGAAAAACCATGCGAACGTTCTTCACCGTTGCATTAAAATGCTGGAAAAATGTGAGATGGTTTCACCGCTTAGTTATATTCAATATGCAAAATAACAAATTTAAGGTGGTACATCCACGATATGATTTTTTTAGGAATTTGTTAAAATTTTTCATAAACTATCTTTGGTGCCATATGCATATGTGTGTTAAATTTTGAAACGTTTCTCTGCATAGAATTCGAGATAAAAAATCACCAATTTTTCTACTCTCCCATAAGAGCACGTGTTAAATAGTGCAATCTTCAAATCTTGATATCTTGACTTATAAGAAGTAGAACTTCTTGAAATTTGGTACAGCTTTTTATAATACTTCAAAACAACTTTAATTAGTTTTTTTTAAAAATCCTAAATTAATTTTTTTTCTAATTTTTATATATATGTATGAAGTACGGATCACCTTGGATGACCTTGAATTAAGATATGTTGTCCTTGATTCAATTAGTAATAACTTTTTCTAATGAATTTAAGCTGTAAATCTACATGGTATTGATAAAAATTATGTTAAAAATATTTAATGTAACTATGTCATAGATGTACTATCTTAACATGAGCTCTTATGGAAAGCTTCGAAAAATTGTCACAATCATTGATATCTCGATTTTGACGTGATGAAACTTCTTCAAATTTTGCACACGCTTGCAATATAATGCTAAGAAATGTCTATGAAAATTTAAAAAAATTATCTTTGAAACCGCTAAATGCAAGTACCTCCTTAAAAAAATGGCAAATGAGTTAATTCCTCATACGATCTGTGATTTTTTTCTCAGCTGTGGAAGTTTGGCTGGAATACCTGCAATTCAGCATTGGCTCCATGGGATCTGATCCTAACGCCATGAAAAACATAAGGCAATTGTTCGAGAGAGCCTTGACTGCAGCTGGACTGCATGTTACCAAAGGCGCAATAATCTGGGAAGCGTACAGAGAATTTGAGACAATATTAGCCACTATGGTATGAATTCTCAATTGTTTAAAAATGTTTTTAAGAGGGTAGATGCAGCGTAAAAAAAGGTCCATCTTTAATAATTTCCTTTTTTTAAAGTAATTGAGTTTATTTTATAAAATTTATTATACAGAATTTCTATATGCTTTAACTTAAATTTTTACCGAAAAAAAAGAAAATAATCATTTGTTAATGTATCGACATCTTTGTTGGACCCTCGTCTGCGAGTAATATTTTTAAAATATCATACTTTAAGAATATGAAAAAAAAAATCGATTTTTTGAAAATTCTAACTGCATCTACCCCCTTAAATACCTTTGTATAAAGAAATCATTTTCTTTCTATTAATCAATTGAGGACGTCTTTATGGTCAAATTGCATCTTTTTAAAGTTTTTTTTAAGATACTATTCCATTGCAATTCAATTGAGCAAACAGAGATGTAATATTTTCGCATTTGCTCACAGGGTATATGTTTCTTGTACAGAATTTATAGAATATTGAAAATAATAATAAACTGTATTTTATTTAATTTTCAAGATCGATCCTAAAGATGAGCTTCGAAGAAAAGAGCAGCTGAATCACATCGCGACTCTGTTTCGTCGTCAACTGGCCTGTCCCTTGCTGGATATGGATAAAACTCTCGAGGAGTACGAGTTGTGGCGAAAGAGCGATGGGGCGAGTCTGACGATCGACGAAAACGTCGTCCAGGGCGGTTACAAGCGAGCCTGGGAAAATCTGAGCAACCGAGCGCCTTACGAAGAAAAATTGGTATCCGCACAGGGTGACAACGAGCTCTGGGATGCCTACAACGCGTACTTGAATTATGAAAAGCAAAATGGAGATCCAGGACGAGTGACCGTTCTCTTTGAGAGAGCCGTCACGGACCTGAGTCTCGAAACTCGTCTCTGGCTCGAATATTTGTCCTACTTGGAGAACAATCTCAAGATTCAGTCAATATTGAAGGAAACTTACACCAGGGCGACGAGAAACATACCCTGGTGCTCGAAGATCTGGCAGAAATGGATGAGGTCGATGGAAAAGTGGAACGAGCCGCTTCTCGAGGTTCAAGCTCTGCTGGAAAATGCTCTCATCGGAGGATTTCCGACAGCCGAAGAATATCGTAACGTCTGGATCACGTACATCGAGTTTCTGCGACGGAGAATCGACCACGAAAAGTCAGCGGCTGAGGAGAGAAAACAGATCGAGGTCGTGCGAAACGCCTTCGAGCGGGCTTGCGAACATCTCGCGAAGCTCTTTGGCCTTCAGGGGGATCCTAATTGCGTGATACTGCAGTACTGGGCGAGAACCGAGGCGATTCACGCGAACGACATGGAAAAAGCGAGAAGCCTCTGGTCGGATATTTTGTCTCAGGGCCACTCGGCGAACGCGACGAGCTGGCTCGAGTATATTTCTTTGGAAAGGTGCTACGGAGACACGAAGCACTTGAGAAAATTGTATCAAAAGGCGCTGGTTGCGGTCAAGGATTGGCCGGAGAGCATCTCGAATGCTTGGCTCGATTTCGAGCGTGACGAGGGCACGCTCGAGCAGGTCGAATCTTGCGAATCGAAAATCACCGAGAAAAAGGATAAAGTGCAAGAAGAGAGGGAAAAACAACAGACTTCTCAGATGGAAATTTCGAAAAAAGCGAATAAGCGAAAAATGGACGATGGAAAGTGGAAAAATATTGGAGTCTCCCCGAGTAAACAGTTGCGAATCGAAAAGCCGAAATTGAAGGATAGTCTTCTGAATTTCGACAAGAAAATAGCAGAGTCCTTGCCGGACGAGCCGTCGACGAGTAGACCGAAAATCGCTCCACCTCCGGGATTCGTCCCGGAGGTCAGCGAGGAGGAAAAGATGGAAACCGGCAGTGTACCTGAAGTCGATGACAAAATTACGGTCTTCGTCAGCAATTTGGACTACACAGCGACCGAGGAGGATATCAAGGAAGCTCTCGAACCGGCCGGATCGATAACTCTCGTCAGATTGGTCCAGGACTACAAAGGACGAAGCAAAGGATTCGGCTACGTTCAACTCACAAACTCGGTAAATATTAACTTTTGTTTATACATTTATTATTATTGAATTTAGCTTTATATTTTTTTAATAAAAAATTATGTTTATTTGAAAAAATGTAAAAATGTATTTATAAAAAATGTATTTAGGACATTAAATATGTAATTATTTTCTTCTAGGACGCAGTTGAAAAAGCCTTGAAATTGGACAGAGTACCGATAAAAGGACGACCGATGTTCGTCTCTCGATGTGATCCCAATAAAACGACTCGTGGACCAGGATTCAAATATCGCTGTGCTTTGGAGAAAAACAAACTTTTTGTCAAAGGTATAAAATCATTAAATAAACTAAATGAATATTTTTCTTATTATAATGACTGTTCCAAAAGTTACATTAATTAAGGAGGTATTAATGAAAGTATGAAAATGAATTGTAGCTATTGAATTTTTTTTATGATACAGAGCATTAATCCAATTTTTCGATGGCTAAATTTTAAGTAGCATTATCGATAAACGAAAACTATCCCGACAAAGTATGTTCGACATTAGTCAGAGTCTTATGAGAAACCGTTAGCATACGCTCTTTCATCGAAAAAATTTATAATTAGAGTGAACATTCAAATAATCTGAAATATCTTACGTGTTCATTAGCGTGTAAGTTTTCATTATGTACCATAAAAATATATAGTCATCGAACGTTTCAATGAATTATTTAAAGATAATATCGGATATGACACTTATACGTGAGTGAATCCAAGTCGAATTTAAAAACGAAAATCACTTTTTAATTATCTGTATTACATCAATATTTTACATTTCGAAATTAGTATATTTGGTGAAAATCGATTTATTCAGTCTTAGAAGACCCCATACGCAAAGCAAAATTATTGTGTAAATTTGTCACTTTCAAATGTATTTTTCTTTACAGAAAGTTCGATAACCTGTATAAATTTCGTGCTTATTAGAAAGCTAATTTTATTTTCTATCGAATCGTTATATTTTGCAGCAATTCTCTAAACTTTGATATTCCGTACAACCTTCTTAAATGAAAATACTTATTGATTTTCTGTCATTAATACATTTTAAAAATTAATCATTCCAGGAGTGATACAAAAAACAGTATGATTTATTAAATAAAAGTATCACAATCTACGTATTTTTAAAACTTATTCTCTTGGCTCAAAAAAAAACTGATAAAACTTTAAACGATCTCTGAATATAATGAAAAAAAGTCAAGTAAAAATATTATTCTGTCTATATTCAGGTCTTCCCGTTTCGACAACAAAAGAAGATTTGGAAAACATATTCGAGAGTTATGGTTCCCTGAAAGACGTGCGCCTCGTAACTTACCGGAACGGACATTCGAAAGGACTGGCTTACGTCGAATTTTTCGACGAGGCGAGCGCTGGAAAAGCTCTGCTCGCGACGGACGGAATCACCGTGGAGGACAAAGTGATAAGCGTCGCGATAAGCCAGCCACCGGAGCGTAAGAAAGGAAGCGGCGAGCCTGCGACCCAAGTGAAATCTTTGGGCGGAACGAGCGTCAGCAGATCCGCGTTCGGAGGACCAAAAACCTTGTTGTCCATGGTCCCGCGCAACGTAAAAGTTAAACCAGGCCAAAGCGAGACTTCCGTCGCGCCGGGAAACGGTGTCAAACAGCCACTCAATAATCAAGACTTCAGAAATATGCTTTTGAATAAAAAATAATTTTGTTCTACCGAGAAATGTCTCTCTTTTCAGAATTCTCTATTTTTACCAGATGGAAATAGTAATTCACGCTCTCAGAGTGAGTTAGCGGACCATTTCAATCTGCGTGACAAACATGCTCAATCAATGGTACATTAATGCGGAAAGTATACCATTTCGGAGGGCGAAAAAACTAAAATTTCCACGAAGGTATGAAAAATGTGATCCATACGTGAAAAGTCAATGAATGATGACTGGCATAAAGTTGCACACGAGTCGAAAACTTGTAGTGAATTGACGAGAGTGCGAATTTGAATTCATCACAAGCAGAGACGAATGTGCAATTTTCTGCTGATCGTCACAAGATCGTTCCCCAAGTATGTACCTTTTTTACTTTTTCACACGATTGCTCGAAAAGTTGATTATGAAAGAAACTTTCAAATGTTAAAATGAAAAATACAAAAAAAATCGTTAAAAAGTCTATATTCGTGTAAGATCAAAATGAGAGCAAAAAAAAATTTATAAATGCGAAGATTTGCTATTTTACGTATACTAAACTACACTCGAAAAACGCACTTTCAAGAAACCACGAAAATAAAACATCAATTTATCAATCGGGGAGCCAAAAATTTAACAAACTTATGATTAGGAAAATGATTAGATTATCGAATGAAAACAGTAGTTTTATAAATAAATATATTCAGTATAAAAGAGATATATACATAGAGTGTAATCGAAGTAATGGTGAGGTACGTTAACGATTACAGGTGCAGCCAAAGGATTGTAAAGAAAAAAAAAGAATACTCGCGAATTCGATCGCAAAAATCACTCTTCGAAAAAAATCGCACTTTCTCACTCATTCGCACGAAACCCGGCAGTGTGTGTTGTGTGTGTCGCGTAAATCTAAATTTCAACGAAAAGTCTCATATTTGGAGTTGGATGTTGGACATGGACTGTCTCTTGAGTCTTGGGGGAGCAACAGGTGGGCTCTCGGTGGTTAAAAGTCTTCTCGACTTTAGCCACTTCTTGGCCCGATTTGCGTGATAATAGTAAGCGTAAATGAGAGCCATGGCTGCGATAACAACGAGAAGGCAAGTTCCAGCGATGACGAAACTGTAAACCCAGTGATTTTGGGACACTTGGGACACTTCGGTGGATTCTGTCGTCCCACTTGGACTCTCGGTCGAGACTCTGACTCCTGGTTTCGGTTTCGGCCGGGGCGGGAGCGGAGCCACGTTGTCGCCGATCGTGATGTCTGCACAGCCTCGAAATTCTTCCTGGGGACCGCATCCGACGGCTCCTAAAAATAGGAAACAGCGTTGGAAAATAAAATTCCGAAAAATTCAACAAAAATTTCAACAATGAAGTAGACGAGACGAGAAAAGTGATAAATTTATGGAAGAATAACATATCAAAATTGCTAGTAAAAAAAAACTATTGATGGCAAGTGAAATGTTTGTGATTATTCGCCGCGATGAGCTCGCGTGACGAAATTGCGTCAACGATTATTCTTTTTAATGATTTGGCAACTTCCGGTCAGAGCAAAGAACGATGACATCGAAACTTTCCAATTGATCGCGCGATTATTGATGCAATCTCGATTTAATTGCTCAATAATTATTGTGACACTGAGAGTTCGCCAATCTTTAAATTAACAAACATATTTTTTTAAACTATCTCCTTGACCCCGAATTTTGTGCGATTTCATAAAAATTTCATTTTCGTTAGACTCGAATATTCTTACCGGTTCCGTTTCCGCACTCGCCCCAATTATTTCCCGCTATGTATCGCCACTGAAAAACGCACTGGGCGCAAGTCAGGTCGTCCGGCAATTTGTAGTACGACTCAAATACCCGGCTACCCGGTCCGGGATAATAACGAGCAGTTCCATTCTCCATTTTTAACAAACGCTTGTCGAGACACTCCTGAGTAACTTCGACTCCTCGCGTGGTCATAGGACAAATCCGAAACTCGAAGTAACCGTGATGATTCGCTGTGAGTTCCACTCGTACGGGAATCACCGAGCCCGTTCTGTACTTCCGGACGATCACGTTGTTGCCATATTTTCCTCCATTCTCGTGAGTTCTTGGCTGTGTGAAATTATCATTGAAACTATTTTATTAAGGAGGTATTATCGTTTCTCACGTGAAAATTATTTTCCAACTTTTTTCGCTTAAATTTGGCACACATTGAGATTAATGTGATATCTAACTTGTGTCGAAATTTCAATAACTTCCACCGTCTGCAAATCGAGATATTTATCTTTGAA